>VXBQ01004329.1:0-45886 GCA_013400175.1 Phainopepla nitens | reverse complement strand
CGGGTACTGAGGTCAGGCTGACTGGTCTATAATTACTAGGATACTCTTTCCCACCCTTTTTATGAATAGGAGTCACATTGGCCAGTCAACTGGAACCTCGCCAGAGAGCCAGGACTGCTGGTGGATGATGGAGAGCGGCTTTGCAAGCTCATCTGCCAGCTCCCTCATCACCCTGGGATGGATGTCATCTGGTCCCATAGATTTATGAACATCCAAGCATCTCAGCAGTTCTCTGACTGCCTCCTCTTGGATAACGGTGGGACCATTGTGCTCCCTGACACCATCTACCAACCCAGGAGGACAGTTGTCCTGAGGACAAGCTGTCTTACCACTAAAGACTGAGCAAAAAAGGTGTTAAGTGCCTCTGCCTTCTCCTCATCTGCAGTTACTAAGTTCCCACCTGCATCCAGTAGAGAACAAAGGTTGGGCTTATCCTTCATTTTGCCATTAATATATTTGTAAAAACATTTGTTAATACGCTTTACAAAAGTTGCCAAATTACATTCAAACTGAGCTTCGGCCTCTAATTTTTTTCCTACATGCCCTAGAACCCCTGTAAAAGCTTCCTGAGAGACCTGACCTTTCTTCCAAAGATGATACATCCTCTTTTTATTCCTAGCTTCCTCCAAAACCTCCTTGCCTATCCAGGCTGGACATTTGCCTCATCGACTCATCTTTCAGCACATGAGGACAGTCTGTTCCTTTGCCCTGAAGATCTCTGTCCTGAAGCACGCCCACCTTTCCTGAACTCCTTTGTTTTTAAGGGCTGCTTCCCAAGGAACTCTCTGAATAAGTCTCCTAAATAGGGCAAAGTCTGCCCTCCAGAAGTCCAATGTAAAAGTCTTATTGATGTTCCTCCTGATTTCACCAAATATTGGGAACACTGTAATTTCATGATCACGGTGCCCCAAGTGGCCTCCAACCAGCACATCTCCCACCAGCCCATTTCTATTTGCAAACAACAGATGTAACAGTCCCTCCCCTGGCTGGCTTACTGACCAGCTGCAACAAAAAGTTGTCCTTCACACTCTCTAAAAATTTCCTGGACTCTTTAAACTGGTAAGAGACTGTACATCTCAAGATAGAAACAAAAGGAGTCTTTAAAGCAAGAAGAGGACACTGAGGAAGTAATAGGAACCCTTCTGCATTGTTCATCAAAATGCAAAAAGTGAGGGTATCACATCAGGTTTACAGGGAATGGCAGCAAATACTGTTAGATATAGCCTACATGTCTCTTGCTTCAGGGTTTTTTGGTAGATCAATGTATAAAGAGATCCAAAGAAAACTGGGGCCATTTCATGGAGCACAATATGTCTCTATTTCAACGGTCTGGATACACTTTCGACAGCAGAAAGCTTTGCTTCTTACTGGTCTTCAATCTTATACTTTCTACAGGCATCCACTTTGCTGTTGACAATAATGAGATACAGCGTATGACTGACTTCTTGTTTGGGGCAGAGGTTTTTCTACTCCTGCATGCTGTCATCGAAGGCAGCAAAAATTCAAATCAGGAAAGCGGCCTGGCAGAAAAGGACTTGATGGTGCTGGTCAACAGCAGCTGAACATGAGCCAGCTGTCCCGAGGTGGCCAAGAAGGCAAATGGCATCCTGGCCTGGATCAGCAATTGTGTGGTCAGCAGGGGCAGGGCAATGATTGTCCCCCTGTACTTGGCACTGGTGAAGCCACACCTCAAGTGCTGTCTTCAGATTTGAGCCCCTCACTCCAAGAAGGACGTTGAGGTGCTGAAACTAGTCCAGAGAAGGGCAACAGAGCTGGTGAAGATTCTAGAGAGCAAATCCTATGGGGAACAGTCAAGGGAGTTGGAGTTGCTTGGCCTGGAGAAAAGGATGCTCATGGGAGACCTTATAGCTCTCTACAACAACCTGAAAGGAGGGTGTAGCCAGGTGGGGGGGCCAGCCTCTTCTCCCAGGCAGCAAGTCACAGAACAAGAGGAAATGGCCTCAAGCTGTGCTAGGGGAGGTTCAGGCTAAACATAAGAAGGAATTTCTTCGCTAAAAGGGTTTTCAGGCATTGGATTAGGATGCCCAGGAGGATGGTGAAGTCTCCATCCCTGGAGGTGTTCAAGAAACAACTGGATGTAGCCAGTTAGTGCCATGGTCCATTTGATCATGTCAAAGGTTGGATTCAGAAGTCTTTTTCAAATTAAATGATTCTGTGATTCCGTATTATTATAGAATGTATCTTAGCCAGTAAATTTTGGTAGCTAAAAAGTCTCAGAAATAGAAATGTAAAATTCACTCTCCATTAATTAGCACATAATTTAACATTTAAGAAATTATTTGATATTTAAATTCCATCATCTGACCTGCACTGTCTTTATCTTAGCACAACATCTTCAATGTCATATACTCAGGACAAATTTTTGGAAGAACTGCCAGAATATCTACTCAGATAGTTTGAAATACAATAAAAATCTATATTGCAATGTGACCCAAATATTTGGGCTCACTAACTAGGAAACTGCTCAGGGCTGGCTGACAAGAACTGAAACTTTCACTGACTTACTGCTTGGTAGAGCAAGCATTGTAATAGGCAATGGAACAACTATCTAGGCAAAGTATTCAGAAGCCAGAAAAAAATAGACTTTAGAATATCCTGTCAACAGTAGTTGAAAAAATACTGGAATTTCCCATAGTATCAGAGACGAATTTGGACTGGTACGTTGAAAGTCAGACTACTCTGCATTTAGGACTCAATCAGTTTGTTAAATCACATTTTAGATACAAGTCTCCATATGCCAGTCAGCTGTCACTAATAATTTGGCCAGCATGAAACATCTTGAATGTATTGCAGAACTGAGACTGGAAACTAATTGAAGTGGAAAAAGATATTCCTTTCACTGGGGAAATAAAAAAGAATGAAAATATTAGATTTTGTGATGTTATTCTCTGGGCTTCCAATTTTAATAAAACAGATGGTTTATGAACAATCAGATTTGAAATGTAGCTCAAAGATTAGACTTCTGCCGTCTTCTCAAAAAATAAAGGATAACAACAATGTTAAATTAGCCACACTCTGGAACCTTACCATAAACCAGAAATATATTGTATTATGGAAAGTAGTAAAGTAGAAATAAAGTAAATTAGAGAAGTAAGAACTGATACTTATCGTGTAGAAAAAGTATTTTTGAGAAGTGATTCCTAACATCCTATGAAACTCACTGTCCGGGCCTAATACCAATAAAGGTTTGTTTTATATGTGCCCAAGGCATCAGCCTGTAATTTTCTGCTGGATGCCTGGGAGCATGAGTGCCTTTCCAGAGGCACACAGGACTTCTGCCGAATTGCCAGGGTTTGAGCTCAGCATCCTTTAAGGTATGCCATGCTAGCAGGGAAATGACACTGATTCCCAAGAGCACAAGGACTGGCCTTGGGGGCAGAAGCCACTAAAAGCTGCTACAGATGTGCTGCCACAAGAAAAAAAGGCCTTGTAGGTTTTAGACAACATCAAAAGAAAGTTTGGCTGACATGCATTGACCCATAACTTAATAGGATTTAAAGGCTCAGGTAGAATGATATTGATCTACTCTGTGAAGTCCTAAATCCCACTGAAATCCCTGCCTTTTGTTATTGATGCGAGCATGTATTACACTCAAAATATTGCTTATGGGCATAGTAGAAATACACATGTAGAAATACACATTACAGACACAAAGTCTATAATGTACTGCTACTATAGTAACACTACTGTAGTGGAAAGCTTCAGCATCTAGTAAATGTTAGTCCAGATTCTGAATAGTAGAGAAAAAAGCCAGTAATAATACAGCTAGAATTTTTATACACACTCAAGTTGCCAGCAACTAAGGTAATTTTCTGGGTAGAATGCAGTGTTCATTCTGATAGTTTCTTTACTTTTCTGATATTTTGCTTTTACTTTTCTTTAATCTTCCTAGATTCATCTTTATACGTTTACTAACATACTTTTAAGCCTTTTTTCTTTCTTGTTTGATCTGCTCTCTATGTTACAGCTGAATGGTTTATATATGATGTATTTTATACATGCTAGACTCTATTTTTTTTTCTCTTTGTGACATTTGAAACTAGTTTTGTACAAGTCTACCTTTTTTATTTTTTTTAACAGAGTATCAATGATATATTTATAGCTATGGGATTTCCATTACCAAGCACGTCTCCCCATGTCTGTGCCACATCCTGTGGCTTCACTACTCAATTACCCTGCTGTTGTGTCAAACATGTATTTCTCTACATTACATCATTATGTCAGAGTCATAAATATCTCATTCTACTTAAAAAAATTGCTGCTTGCTGCTACCTATGTAAAACTGTTGTTGTGACACGCAAAGATGATAAAATCAAAATAAATTAGACATAAACATCATGTCAATTACAGAAATTATTGTCACACCTAAAACAAGTATGACAAAGCTGCAACAGGTGAAAAAAAAGTTTGAACTGAGCACAGCTCTGAAGCCTCAGTCTTGAGACCTTGGAAATTCATTACAAAGCTTGTGGCCTGTTACTGGTAATGGCAGTATCCTATTAGAGAGCTGCATGGTTTCATAGGGATGAGATATAGCCCACTTTGTAGAACTCATGGTCTAAGGATAGTGAGATTTGTTTGCGTGTAACACTAGTGGGCACTGGCATTTGATATGGTTTTCATTTCATGGTTTAATTAGCTATAGAAACTAATGCATAGAAAAGAGGTTTTGCATACTAATTAAATTTCTCTTTGGGAATTGTAACAGCTCTGCAGGATTCAATAGTTAGCAGACTTTGTGCAGCACTAGTGCAGAGGAGAGAAAGGAATGGATAGGTCTCTTTCAATGCTATCACTTGCAGATGACCAGTGAGAGAGCCTAAACTATGCAGTGGCAAGCCCTGAGGATAAAGTATTTCTCCTAAATCTACAGCATCATGGAGTTCACACCAGTTATCATGGCATTATCACATCAGGTACAAAGAAGGAGGGGTTAACCTCAGTCTGAAATCAGTCAAATTAATTTAGTCTGACAGTGCTAGACCGTTTCTTGATCAAATTAACAGGAAGACTTTCATTAGCTTCAGATGAATTGGGACAGTTCCCACATTGATAATTGTAGAGATGTGGCAGCAATGTTTACGATATTTACATTTTGCACTAGACCAAAGAAAAATGATGAACCATTATTAGTTTTCCACAGATGTAAAACTAAGTCACTGAAAAAGAAGATCTTAAAGGACTTTTGTAGTAAGTGGTGTGTAGAACAAGCCTGAAAATATTGTTAAACCTTGAAAGTAAAAATCTGACAGAAAAACGACTTATAAGGCCACTGACATAGAATTAGGAAGAAGTATTTTTATTTTAATAAACAATAAAGAAATAATAAAGAATCACATCACCACCTGCTTTATATCTTTATTGCCTAGTTAATTCTGAGAGAGTAACATGGCTCAAGAGATGCTCTAAAGTGTAAGTCCCAAAGAAACCTTATGTACAAATACTCTATATTATTCCCTGATTATCTTTATTCCTTTTTAAGTAGTCTGAGAATTCATTTCTATCATAGTAAATTTTCAAATTATTTTTTTATTTCATAAAAATATGTATTAATTTCATTCATCTTGAATAACTGCTCTTTTTCCAGTGAATCAAAATTCCTGTGCAACTGTGAATCATAATTAAAATATGTTGCAGTAATCTGAATCAGTCCAGATGGGTGTTCCTGCTCTCTTCTAACTCCTTCAGATGTACAGTAAATTCATCATTGATTGTCTTTTATCACTTGATTGGCATTAAGATGATCTTTATTATTTTCTGAGTTGTTTCCTAGTATGTATTCTATTCCTTGCCGGATGAAAGTTTGGTGAGGTGAGTAGAAATACAAACCTTATTCCTGCTGTCTGACTAACACTGGCATGAATGATGAAAGTAGCTTGTGGAATGAATATTGTTGAAATACAAATACATCCAAGCAGAATTATACCTATACATAGGATTGTGCTGCCTTTACATTGGTTTCTACCAGAAGAATTATGTGAAGGAAGCCATGGAGTTAAAAAACTTTCCCAGCTGAAGTGGGAGCAGAAAATAACTGGAGTTTCTAATCTGCTAGATGTCCTGGTTCCAGGCAGGGCAGAGTTAATTTTTGCAGCAGCCAGGATGATCTTGGTCAGGCCCCAGAGGTTATTCTATACCACCTCATGTCATTGCCACCAGCAGAAGGAAGGGACTGTCCTCCAAGGAGAATGGAATCCTTCCTGTCTAATAAGTGCGGTGGAGGGAGTGGTTGGGTAATGTGGATTCTGAGCAATCACAAGTAAATTGTTTGCCTATCTTGTACACTTTGGGATTGATATTTGTCTTGGTTTAGGGTAAATCTGGGAGAAAATTTTTGAAAGGTTTTTTTCAGAAAGCAAATTCAAGCATCCTCTCCCCCAGCTGGTTTGGGAAAAAATTTTCTTGGAGAGACATAGGAAAAAATTGTTTATTTAATAGGCAAAGTACTTCGTAGTACAAAAAATTGATAATATTAAATAACAAAATTTCTCACTGTTTTGAGGAGACAATAAATTCAGAAAGTCTCTCTTGTGGCTTGTTCAATCTGTTATCAGTCCCTCCAGCACTGGAAAATGCTGCAGGCAGGGCCAGGCCCCAGTGGGCCACAGGTGGTTCTTTTCTGAATTTTCAGTTTAGAGTAGGTTCAAAACAGTCCCAAGGGAAAAAAAAAAAAAATCCCACTCCAGGGAACTTTTCTGCCTCAGCTAGCTAAAAGGTAATTAAAAAGCAAAGGAGAGCTCTCTCTGTGTGTCCAGTGTAGACAACATTGTCCAGCAGAAGGATGTGGGGGGGCAAGTGCAGTTTTTAATAACAAGTTCTGCACTTCTTCCCTGCTTCCTTCATTATTGGAGCCAGTCTTAAAGGTGCAGAACTCAACAGCTAGCACAAATAGACACACAATTAGAGATACAAATATCAAAAACTCACCCCAGGACAATATTGTAGCTGTTACTGTTCATTTTCTTATCTCATTGCTGTTTCCAGTAAATTGTGCGTATCTCAGCCCGTGATCTTTACCTTTTTGCCTCCAATTCTCTTTTGCAGCTAGCTGCTGGGTGAGGATGAGACAGAAGCAAGCAGTGCATTGTTTCAGTGGGAATGCTAAATTGGGGAATACCATTCATAAACCTTAACACTGGGGTATGTGGTTGCAGTGCATGTCTTGGATGTTGCCTAGAAATATTTGAACTGCAGAGATATTCAAGGCTCCTTGGCTGTAGTTCTGTCAGAGAAGCATTTTGAACCTTACTAAAGAAAGGGTTGAGGTACTTTCAGACAACAATCTGAGCATCACTTTTTTTCTCTTGAAGTTCTCTTCAATGACAGACGGGACCAAGTGGCAAGGATGATGGAAATAGGAAGCCCTGGGAGACTGAAGATGCAGAAATGCTCAGCACAGCAGACATTCAGTCTCTGAACTATTACACACAGCAGCAAGGTTTGGGTTTAAAGTACACAGGGCCTACTTCTGGAAGAAAAGAAAATTCACATTGGCCAGAAGCAAGATCATTCTTCATTTTGTGGCAGAACAGTGATATTAATTTTTGAAAGAGACAAAGGGAGCTAGCTGTCCTGTCAGCAATGGTATGAAACCAAAACCCTGCTAACCCAAGCTTCCTTCTCAGCATTTCTCATAAACTAAGTAAAGCACTGGCTTTTGAGTAGTCAAAAAATTAAAGAAAGAAAATTTAATTTTATGTTTTTGCTCTTTGTTGCAGGAATTCAACCATTTGCTCTGAGAGCAGAAGGATTGCTGACACACCTCTGCATACCAGCCTCCATTGTCTGTTTAGGAGAGATGTGGAATTGAGGTTATTGTGGTACACTTTTATTCACATCTCTGATTTTGATATGCCTCTTAGGTCCTGGTCTCTCAAATTTTACTCCTTGTTCTGAAGATATATTTCTCATTCCTAGCCACTTACATTAGGAAAAAAAATCTACCTGAAATGCAAGAAAAAGTGTTTTAGAACATTTTAAGACTTAATTTCCCAAACCTTTCAAATTCACTAAAAACCAGCCTAACGAAAGCCTGTCCTGCCAGGAAAAGTAGTCCAATTGATTCAGTATGTTTTCCAGCTTGGCTTTAGGACTCAAAACAGTGATATGCCAAACAATTTTTGAATCATAGGTTTCTCTTTTCAGCGTCACTTGAACCTGCGGCACACAGCAATTCAAAAGTACACAGCCCATTATTTTACAAAAAAAAAAAAAAGCTTCAAAGTGCTGTGCCTCAAATGGAAATGATTTGGCCATTTGTAAAGCTCTACTTTTAGTGTGAGGAACGGAACATGGGATTGTAAATGCTTCATATTCTGTTGGATAGTAAGTCCACCCTAAATTTCTCCTCTTTTTTTTTTCTCAAAAGAGTAAGGCTGTAGAAGTTAAATCCCAGATTACCCCCACCAGTGCAAAAATCTTCAAGACCATCCTACAGCCTTTTGTTTCTAAAAATAAGTCATGCTGCTAGAAAAGAACAGGAAACTGCATTTTTAGGCAAACATGTTTAAATCTTACCCTTTAGGATGTAACAAGGTTCTGTCTAGAATAAGGAAGAATCTTATTTTCTCCTGTATATATGTGGTCTGTGGCACTTCTAGTGACTTTTACTCTATGTCTTTGTCAACTGATAAGAGTGAGACTAGCTGGCCAGGGCTTGGATGTGAATCTGCCTCTCCCACTACAGTTTCTAGACAAAGTCTAAAGGCCTTTAACTACAAAAAGCCAAATTATATTACATGAGCAACAGAACACTTTTCACATAGCAAAAGCTCAAAGTAAGGAAGGTAAAATGGAAATTTAAGTTATTGAACTTCATGCCATGGAAAATACTGTTAAACATCTCCATCCCAGAACACAGTGCATGTCCTTGCCTCCAGGGAGTTACACAAAAGCTCCCACATGGCAGCAAACTGCTACCTAGGGAATTTCTTTCACACTGTCATCCTTCCCAGTCCCTGAGACTAAGCTTACACAGATACGTCAAACAACTCCTGGAAATATTCCTGACCCCTGTAAGTCACTCATTTGCACAGCCAAACTTTCAGACGACTCACTGACTGTGCTTGGTGCAATCAAGGCCGTCCCTGCAAAACCCTGGGTGTACTTCCAGAGCCAGCACAACCGAAGACCATTCCCAAAAGATGCACTGGACCCAATCACTCCATTTCAGAAGGTCAGAGGATCTCATAGTGGACTACTTCATGCCAGCTGAATGCAGAGAATGGTATGGCAAATATCAGCATAGGCTTAATCTCTCCAGAGCCTCTGAAGTCTCTGCAGAGCCTCTAAGCCTTTGCCACCACATAGGTTCTGATGGATCTCCCCATCACACGTTGTGGCTTCCTCCTCTCATGAGCAGCATCCAAGGCAATCTCTATCTCCAGTCACAGTGCTTCCAGCAGAGTCACTATTTTTTAAATTGACCTGTCAAAGTAGTGGACAAAAATAAGCAATTGCTGGTTTTTTAGCTGTATATAAAATCAAGGGGGATAATGAATAGAGTGGGTCAATTCTGTAACAGAGAATCTCTGTGATGCATAGTTCACTTACCCAGATTAACAATGGGTGTCAATTACACATAATGAGCATTTTCTCTCACGTTTGGTAGGCATTTTGGAGAGAAGCCAGAATAAACTTTTGGAAATGTAAAAATTGGTGAGAGAAATCCCCACAGCAAATGTGGGAGCTGTACAACAGGAACAGCTCTGTGCAGCATCCTCTCTTCTGCTTACAGTGTTTCTGGAGAGGGATTAGCAATGCTGAGGAGTGAGACACATGGCTCAGGTGCCCCAAATGCTCATATGTACTGACCAATGCTGTTAGGAAAGGAGGAACTGTGGCATGAGGAACGTTTTCAGGTCTGTTCTAGGAAGGCTGCAGACAATTTAGTAGTCAAAGCTTTTTTGTGTTCCTGCCTGAAAACAGGCCTTGCAGGAGCACTAAGGTGAAAGAAACTTCTTTGAACAGAAAAACTGATCTTTTGAGGAGAATAAAATAATGAGTGAAATGAAATGGGTGACTGGAGGGGCAGGCTGTCATACAGTACTTAGAGACTTCTATGCACACAGTTATCCATACACCCACTGAGGCTGGTTTGGTAAAACTTCTACTGCTCTTGACTACTTTTATAACCACCAGTGATCAAATCTTCCCTGATTTTAAGTGTTTTCCTTTACTGAATTCTGGGAGATTTCTTTTGTTATGAATCTCTCATTGGGAACTCTATGAAGTACTTAATCTTTGATACTTCAGAATGGAGAATAAAACCCAAGAAAATCACAAGATTTTATTGAAACACAGAAGAGAAGACATAACCTTTGTACCATCCAAATAGAAGACATAATTTCAGACTCTGTGGAATAAGATGCAGAGAAAAAGCCATGAAACAGGAGACAGAATAAAAGTAGAAAGGGCATGAACCCAATCTAGAATTAATTTAATGTTATACAGGGGACATGACCATACCAGTTACTTTAAAAAACTAGTTATAGATTTTTATCTAGTTTATAGATTTATATCTGTTTAATACCCATAAAATTAGAATACATAACTAGGAACAAAAAGGCCTAAGGTTAAAGACTTTTTTGGTTGACTCATGGTTTACAAGTGAAACTTGAGATCTGAAACCTAGGACTACAAACAATTTTTAAATTACAGCAGCGACAAGACTTAACCAAGTCTAAGCAGAAAGAAATTCGTGTATTAGCTATTTATGATATGTAAGGTGTCTCCATTCTTAAAATTAGTGAAATTATGCCTCTCTCACAGAAGAATTGGCACTGTATGTTGTTTCCTGAGGATGTTTGTCAAATACCAGCACTGCTGCCAAAACAGAAAATGCTGGCTACTCTTGGTAATATCTCCTAGAGGCAAACAACAGTGGCTTAAAGTAACACTGATAAGAAAAGTGATTTAACTTTCTTAAGCAGTGAGTAGCATACTCAGAAACATCTAACATTTTTTTTGCTTTGCTACTGGTTTATTAAAATGCATGTGTCTGCATGTACATTGTCCCATAATGAGAATTTTTCTGCCTATATTTCCATGCCTACTTAAATTTAACAACATACACTGTCATTCCTCTGAAATTATAAAGATGAACTGATTTTGAGCTCACCACAGAAATTCCTCACAAATGGCTTTTCAGCACTCTGTGCATAAAAAGACTTTGATTTTGAACAGCCCAATGGGGTGATTTGTACTTATTTAAACTGAAATATGCTACTGAATTGGGATATCACAATTATTGTCATCTTTCTACTCACAGCATAGCCAGCCAACAGATTTAATCTCCATCCCCAGCAGACTGCCCTCAACTAGCTAACCCACTCTTTTATAACACCCATACTCATTGCACAAGCAAGGCTGTTTCCACTCTTTGATAATTAGCACAACTAATTATCTCATTACTCATCAGGGGCAGGGTTGCTTGCAGTCTATTCTCCTACACAGAACAAAGTAGAAAGCTAAAAAATGTACAAGGCTGTGGAGGATCAAGTATAATTTCTGATATTTCATTGAGCCTTTTACTGAAGAAAGATACAGTTTTTATTCCATCATGTCTACAGAAGTATCAGTCAGAATTTTTCCTGCAGAGTATTGACTGAAATTTACTTACCCAGTGAAACAAAATTTAGCAGCTGCCTATAATCTGATTGACTTTGACCACTTGAATTCCGACTCCTGAGGCTTAAATATTATATTTTATAAATAGTATTTAAAAAATAGTATAAAATAGTATAGAAAGTAGTCTAATTAGTGAACGACTCTATCTTTTGAATCATTCTGATTTACCATAACCAGAATCAGGGACTTTTCCAAAGTCCTTTATATAATTTTGCTTTAAATTCCATGCACCTCCAACGTACTTGAAGCAAACAACATGAGGAAATAATATATGACTTCTTTGATATAAAAACTCATTAATGATGTTAAATAAATGAAATTCACTGTATTTTACAAATGGTATTTAAAATATTGAAGTTTTGATACCAACTAGTCCTAAAAAGAAAATCTAATTATACATAATGTTGCTACCATTTTTCTCTCATGAATAGATATAGGAAACATTCTCCAAGTCTTTTGAAAAGCAAAAAGGACAACAGTGAAACCATAAGAGCCATTATGCATCTGTGGAATTTTAAACTTTTATTTTGTGGCAAATTTACTTAGAAATTAGTGCTAGTGAATTTAGTGGCATTCAATGTCCATTGGTCTGATTTTCTTGACAAAGTTATGATTAATGAAGTAAATTGGTATTATGTAATTAATTTTGATAACTCGAAGCTTTCAGTCAAGACAAAGCAGTGTTACTTTTATTATTGACTGTTTTTCCCTTACTTTGTATAGCTCTTTTTCAGTTATAAATGTGTTTACCTTTCCTGCTAATTTCGTAAGCCAAAATAACCTGCACGAAATCAGTGATTTAGTCAATTACTGAATGTACTGAATTAAAGCCACATTCCAAGCTTGCTACATTCACTGAATGTCGTCATGGAAGGTATCATATACAGCCTTTTGACAAGTGCAACTCACAAGATTCTGGTGAAATTATGGTAATCCACATTGAGGCATATAATTTATACTGGTCTTCAACACAGAAAATAAATGAAGACTCCAGGTTTTATTGCCCTGGCATTGTTAAAAAAATTATTTTAATTATCAACAAGAATATCTTCATTATACTGAAACCATACCACTTCAGTCTAACTCTGTCTAATAGTACATTTCAGTTACACTAACCCAAAATAAAAGGACAGAGATAGTTCTAATGGTTAGGGCAGAATAACAGGATATCCTTTTTCTTGCTTCTCTTTCCGACACTCTCATCCTCTGATCCTGGTTACATTGCTTATTATTTTTAATACAGATTTTGAATGTCAGAACTGGAAAGGAGAACTATTAATGCACTCAATTTTCTTTGCTGGAGTTTGAGTGGGAGAAATACAATTCATGTTGTCTACATATGACTTTATGGCTGTGCAAATCCAATACAAATATCCCAAATATCAATGTGCTATTCAGAAAGCATATATTAAATGTTTTTAGAGAAGGAAATGGATATGGAACCATGTCTGGTTATTGATTTTCTTTATAATTGCTTGCTAACAAATTATACAGAATGATTTTTTTTTCTAATTTAGTCTCTATTGTGAGGACTCTAACTGTGTTTTACATTATTGTGACATTTTATGATTTGGAATTATCCATTTATAAAAATAAGAAAAAATTAAAATATAAGCAGAAATATTATCTTTGGTACAAAGAATTTACAGGCTAAATCAAGGTGATGAAAAAGGCAAATAATGAGTGTTTGGAAACACTGAGAAAACTGACTAGTTAACTGTTTAAAGTCTTAGAATGCTGTTAGGTGGATAAGTGATTTATACAAATATCTTGAACACTTCTTGCTCAAGTTTCATAATGGGTGATAAAAGAGTGAATCTATGGATGTTAGTGGTTGTCTCCTGATAGTTACAGATAAGCATTTCCCTGCTAATACTACAGTGATATTAAGAAACTCTTGCTGTCATTGTCCAGTTAATTTTTCTAATTCATTTTGGACAAAATGTGTAAATGTGTCTTTGTTGGTTTATTCATTATGGTGAGACATTCCAGGCATTACTCTTCCCACAAGGCAGGCAGCCAGTGAGAAGTCATCGTGGACACTGCCACATCAATAATTTCTGCTTTTATTAGTTTTCATAAATTAGCTGGTTAATTCTGAGCATAATAATCTGAAATCTGTGGATTCTGAAGGATACATTGATCTTAGAATTTTTTTCTTAATTTATTTCCTTTCAAATTTTCCTACTGTTCCAAATATGGTCTGTAAGGTACAATCAAAAATCTGTCAAATGTTAATTTTAAAGAGAATGATGCAAGTTAGCTCTTTAGAAAGCAGTCTTTTTTTTTGTTTTGCTACTTTTCCCTGTATATAATATTCTTTATCACTTCCTAGCATTTTACTAGACAAAACCAAGACCAGGCTTTTGCTCCCATGCTAAGACAGTCCTGGGGCTGAAGTGCAAATGCAAAACACAATGGTGTCTTTGAGTGTTTTCTGAAGATGTAAAGATTTTGATCATATTCCTATTTTGAGAACATTATTCCAGTCTTATTTTAGGTGCAATGAAGATTCAAGGTTTTGGTTGCTATTGAAAAGATGTACAGTGTAGAACATTTCCTCAAGGGTCTTTCCAAGAATTCTATTCACAAAGAATAATTTTTGACTCTGGAAATAGGCTTCTATCTGTCTGTCTGAACAAGTAAACATACGAAGTCAGCATTACCAAGAATTTTCTTTTTACTATTGCTTTAGTTTTCACAAAATATGGAATCACAGAATCATTAAAAGACCATTGAGTCCAGCTATTGACCCAGCACTGCCAGGTCTACACCTAAACTATGTCTCTAAGTGCCACATCTGCATATTTTTTGAACACTTCCAGGGATGGTGATAACACCACTTCCTAAGCCTGTTCCAATCCCAGACTTCCCATTCAGTGTAGAAATTTTTCTTAATATCCAGTTTAAATCTCCCTTGGAGCAACTTGCGGCTGCTTTCTCTTGTCCTATCAGTTCTTACATGGGAGAAAAGGCCAACCTCCACCTGGCTACAACCACCTTTCAGATAGCTTTAGAGACCAGTGAGTTTTCCTCTGAGACTCCTTTTCTCCAGACTAAACAACCTCATCTTCCTCAGCTCCTCCATATGGGACTTGTTCTCTAAAGTCTTCACCAGATCCATTGTCCTCTGGACATACTCCAGCACCTCGATGTCCTTCTTGTAGTGAGGGGCCCAAAACTGAGCACAGGATTCAATGTGCAGCCTCACCAGTGGAAAGCAGAGGGAAATGATCCCTGCCCTGGTCCTGCTGGCCACACTATTTCTAATGCAGGCCAGGATGCCATTCACCTTATTGGTCACCTGGGCACACTGCTGGTTCAGTCCGACATCCTTTGCTGCTGACCAGCTTTACAGCCATTCTGCTCCAAGCCTGTAGCATTTTATGTCTTCAGTTCTTTCAACCATGTTTTATTATGGCCAAAAAGGATGCTCTTTATGAGTAATTTTAGATAAGTGACTTGAAATGTCTAAAATGATGGAACCACAGACAGCGTAGAATGGCTGAAGTGGGAGGGATGCCGGAGGTTGCACAGACCAAATGTGGCACCAACCATGGCTGCCTGCAGCAGGTTGGCCACCTCTGTTGTATTCAAATGGGCTTATGTCTCTCTTGAGGAACACCAGCTCTGCACACATAATCTCAAGCCAAAACTAAAATATTCATGGAGGAATAACTTGGCACCTCACCTTTTTCATATACTTGAGCTACCCTCTAATGAAGTATTTTGTCTCTTTTAATTAAACAATTGCTTAAATTAATTAAACAACTGGCTTAAAACTATTTCCTTTTACAAGCCCTCTTTTTCATAGGGAACTCTATTTTTCCTATGACAAATGGATGACAGGAAAAACTGTTCTCTACAGAGAAAAAGGTGAATCCATACATTTTATGAAATACACTCAGTTATTCTCGCTCATATGCAAGTATTAATTGTGTCTGTACTGAAGATTGTCCTGATTACTGTGAGAATCTGGTCTTCTGATTCTGGGAATGAATTATTATTGAAGATAAACGGTTTTTACTATGTGTTTTACTATTTTTTTTTGACTATGTCAATGGATGGATTGAACATCAAAGCCAGGTTATATTTTCTGTTCCGCTTGGTATGAATCCAATTTCAGTCAGAAAAGATAAGCAGTGAAGTCATTTGGTGCCTTGTCACTCTCATGTCTTTTGCAGATGCAGTAATAATCTGTTACTTGCTGAGGAAAACATAAGAGCTGTATTCAAGAGAAGAAATAACCTTTTTGTTTTGTAGGTAACTGATACCTGGCAATATGTGAATGCTCTGAACAACATTAAATTGCCTCACATACAAGAAGAAATATTAAAAGAAGAATAAAGTGCAGGAAATATTTGCAATTCTGAAACTAATGAATATGCAAAATATTTAAAAGATCATATTGTTCAGAAATGAGAACCCTGTTCTTTCATTATCAAATTTTTACTCTCTTGACAGCTGCAGGCGTCAAGGCTGACAACACAGAGATGGTGTAGCTCTCCAAAATGCATCTTACATGGTTCCACCTGGAGCATCCTCCTCTCAGTAACATCTGCTGCACTCCCAGATGTATCCCCATGTGCGGTGTGTGCATCCACCTACGAGAGCATGAGGCACTGGTGACTAGCAGCATTCCTGCAGGCTCAAACGCTGGAAATTACTTCACAGGATGGGTATGTGACTATTTCTGTACTTGCCATGTCATGTTTCTAAATATCAGAAAAAAACCCAAACCAAACCAAAACAATAAAACCCGAAACCAAAACCAAACCAAAACAAAATTTCCCAAACAATGACTAAAACACAAACAAACAAACAATCAAAAACCCAAAACAAAAGAAAAAACTCTAACCAATTAAACAAAAAAACCCCAAACCCACAAGACCAGAAAGAGACAGAAAATGGGAAAAAGACAAATTTAAACAAAATTTTACTTAATTTGTATAAAGCAGTAGATTACATGCTAAAATCTGAAGAGCTGGGTTTTGAGAGCAGAAGAGTTTGTGGAAAGAATGATAAGAAAGGTGAATATGTCTTTTCTCCCTGAGTGCAAGCTCAGAGAAGTAAGAAAAGACGGAGAATTTCAGCAAATACTAATTCCTACCTTAGGAAAACAAAATGAGAACCCTTAGCTCCCTGAAGATCCCTGAAATCCCTCTGCTTCCAGAAGATAGGTATGCCATGCTCAGCTGAGCCCTGTCCATTTCTCATCTGTACAAATATCGAGGCAGTAGAAAATGGCATTTTCTCCTCTTTTAGGGGAGTTTAGGCACAGAAAAGCCATGGTGGAATTAATCTCCCCCCGTTTTAACCAGCAAATGGATATCTGCACTAAGCTGTTTTTAGAAGCCTTTTTTTATATTCTCAGTGATGAATAGAGAAGGGATGCTTTGCCCCAGTACAGAAGTGTCATTACCCGTAGAGCGTAACTATACAATGAATCTGATTTTCAGTGATTTACCATATTTTTACTTTGATTATTTGCTGTCTTTCATGTAGGTCTTCTGAATTTTATTTTGTTGTTATGCATATTCTAAAAGGTACAAATGGCAGGATTAGGAAAATACATACCAATTCAAAAAGTCTTCTAAAATAAAAAAAAAACCCATTAGTTTAATCAAGCTATCTCAGTGATGTTCATTGTGTAGGACTTGCATTCAAATCAATGAAAATGTATGTTCATAAACCTGGAAAAAATCTATGGGGTCTAATTATAGGCAGTTTAATTGCTTCTAGTAACAGCGCTCTGAAAAAAAAATTCACAGCTTTTCCTATGACTGCAGGAATTGACTCAAAAATTCCATTACCACTTGCTAAAACAGAAAGGAAAGCTTTCAGTATTTCTTGTATTAGGAGGTACTTATAATTAGTAGCATGTTTTGTTTCGTGGATGTAATGTTTTCATATCACTTTTCAGATATGTTCCTCTCTCTAAATATAAAATATAGCTTTCTCTAAGTGAATTATAACACAAAATATGTGTGCAGTGTCTTATTTATCACCACATTTTCATGTACTATGCATTATGTACTGTAATGATTTTTTAAAGATTTATAGAACCATTCTCTTGTGAAGTGTGCATAGTTTTCAAAGCTGTATTTTTCAGGACCACATGAAGGTTAACTGTTACTTGTATGGACACAATTAATGATGATATTTTCAATAATAATAATGGTAATGCTGCTGCTGCTGATGATATTAATAATAATCTGTGGGAAGGAAAACTTCCTGAAAGCTTGTCAGTTTTAACTAGATAAATTATAGAGCTTAACAGGTCATATTACTTCATATAAAAAACCTTGTTGTATATTGAGGCCATCAAATCACTAGGGTAATACACAGTTTTCTCAAACACTAATTGCTGTAGCTAAAGTGGACCCAGAACTTTGA
Source organism: Phainopepla nitens (assembly GCA_013400175.1). Lineage (NCBI taxonomy): Eukaryota > Metazoa > Chordata > Aves > Passeriformes > Bombycillidae > Phainopepla > Phainopepla nitens. Next base: position 27,841 of record VXBQ01004329.1, on the reverse strand, counting down.
CCATGTGGAGGTTTTATGTTAGTCAACAAAAAATATTTTATTTTTGAAGTACAAATGCAAGATATCTCATGAAAGGTTAATAGTGTTTTTAATGAAAAAAACACTGTTATGGATTAATTAAAGGATTAAGCCCTCACTCCTCTTTCCCCCTCTGCTCTCTTCCCTATAAAGGAAAAAAATAAAAGAAATAAATAGGCCAAAAGGGAGAAACTAACGCGGGAGAAAAAAAATATTCATGCCGTACTTTGTTTTCTACATTGCTGAAGAATAGAAGTAATATTTAAGTTTGAAAATTTTACTTGATTCCTTTGTTATTTCTATTTAATACTATATGCCATGCTAAATAGAATTTATAATCCATTTATTTTTAAGAAACAAGACATATCTATAAGAGTTCTGAATACATGTTTGCACCATCAATTAACTAAATATTTACAGGAATTATCTCTAAGAAAATTTTTGACTTTATAAGTGGTTGTGAGTCTACTAATTCTGTTTTAACAGGTTTTGGAAGATCTCTGTTGTTAAGTAAATCAAACCAATTTCATCAAACTTTATTTTCATGAGATGCTCTGTAAATCAGGCAGGTGATAGATGTAATCTGACTTCAGTTGCACTTGTGAGATTGTTGGCAAAATTCATACAACTATATGAAGACACTCACAGTCTAGAAGTCCACATTCAGTTTAATGCTCATTCTTAGAGTCAATAGAGGGAAAAAAAAAAATCTTGAAAGCAACTCACAACATCATAAGAAAGTTATTCAGAACTGACCAAAAGAGTTGTGCATTTAAAATACCTGCTCTCTGCCAACAATAAATGCAACATAAAGTGAATAAATATCTGCGCTGAAGACATTGAAATCCGAATGCAATGAACTGTACTATGCTTCAAATTATATTCTTTTAGGGGAAGGAGAGAAACTCAACCTAAGCTGAAGAGCTGTTAAAGTGTGGTAATTGGGTAGAGAAAAAGGAGTACAGAAGTTACTGAGTTGTGCTATAAGTGCCATTATTAACAGTTTTCTGTTAAATTTTATTTATTGATGTTCTGTATACATTTATCATCAAGAGACTTTTTCATCAAGGCATTTCCCCTACTTGACTCTATGATGAGCTAATGAATGTTCATTGCATTTGCAAAAGACAACAAGTTGGGAGAAAGGCACTACCAAGACACTGACAAGAATTCAAAGTCACCTTAGAAGGTTCAAAAGTGAGCTGAAAAAACATAGATATTCAAAAAGGACAAATATGAAGTTCTACATTTAGGTGACAAAGCATACAATCACATGAACTTGAGAACAAGTGTCAGAGTCTTCACCAACACGGGGTCCCCTTACTGGGAATCTCCTGTGACCAAGTCCATGCCAGGGTCGGAAACCAGGAATGAGGCAGAAAGGCCTTGCTGTTCAGTCTTCAAAGATGTTTATTATTTTCTTTATCACAATTCTGAGCCCTAGATGACAACAGGCCCAGCACACTTCGGTGACATGTGCCAGAAAGACGCAAAATGGGTGATTTCAAGGGTTCTTATACAGATACCTTATCCAATTAAGTTTTACAACATACGTAACACGTAGCATGTTTTTATATTTCTACCAATTCCTAATTATTTATCAGTCATGTAGCATCTGTGACTTTGTCTAACCAATCACTGTGCTACCAAAACTGCAGAAACTGGAGTAGATGAAGAAGAAGGAAGAAGCTGAGTCAACATTCAAAATCCTCCATCTTGTCTTTCATCTACCTTCCATACCAAAAACCCCAAACCTACTTTTTCACCCTGTGATAAACTACAATATCATCTACTATATATATTTACAAAACTCAACTCCTCACAAAGTCCTGGAAGCTTTTTCCATGGCCACAGTTGAAAACTGTGTTCTCCTGAGGAATAAGACCTCAGGACAGGCACAGGAGATATTCCTGTGTCCTGGATTCCCACAAACAAGTTGGGCAGCTCCTCTTCGTAATTAGAGGTGTTGGTTGCACAAATTAGAAGCTCAAGATGAAACGAAAAAGGTGATACCCTTTCACTACAAGCACAATTCTTTAACGCTTCAAAAAAAATCTTGTTTTATTTAGGGAAATAACTTCTCCATTGGAATGAGTTTAGGGTAGTGTTCAGTCTGAAACAGTTCTGGAAAGCCTTGGGAGAGATAAAAAGATCACAATCTGGAAAATTTAGTCTGTGAAGGCAGACTGAATGGACTTCATGTTTAGGCACTTATTTATGGAACTTTACCTATCTCCCCTGAGTTCTTAGGACACCTGCTAAAGGCATAAAGATTGGTTTTGAGCATTCCAGAGACACTCCTTCTTTTAATAAAAAACTTCCGTCCTATGGAAGTTTCTTATTGAAGCAACTTTTAGATGTGCTTTCTCTCTGCAATTTGCAGATTATTTTTGAGCAAAATATCTAGCTAATAACAGAAATGGAAGGTCTAGGTCTTGACAAATTCCATGTGATGGATAAACTGTGCTGGTGTTAACTTGCTTTTAGCCATAAAATTTTGAGCTTACTCTTAAACCAAAGAATTTTCTCCCCATTAATTTCTCTTTAGAGGCGAACAGAATGTCTCCTTATGGCCACCATATTTCTGTGATCTGAAGATTGAAAAATAAAAACCAACATGAACTATAGCTGGAAGTCTTTGAAAATTGACAGAAAAATGATGAGGTGATAAAGCATGTCAGCAGGTACCAATATTGACTCCATGGGTCCAGTTACCACCTCTATTTGCTTTTATACTAAAAAATATTTCAGTTTGCAAAATATGAAATGGTCACAACCAGACACCCTAAGTCACATTCCCTGCTGTTGGTGAACAGCTGGGTGCTTACGGAAAAACAGAATGAGCAGTAGCAATTGTTTCATTTTTACTCAACCCTATAAAATTGAAGTATAAGAGAATTTGGAACCAGAGGTAGTCAATATGATTCTAATTTTGAAAATGCACCATAGAGTATGGGATACCTTTTGGTGAAAATTATTGTAAAAACAGTTTTTTGCTGTTTGTTTGGGGTTTTTGTTTGTTTGTTTTTGGTTTGGTTTGGTTTGGTTTAGTTTGACTAGGTCTAGACTGCAAAGAATAGATAATGACATGGCTATTCATTTTTAAACAAGGACTTCTTTTCCTTAAATTATTTTATTTTTTCATGAGTTGCATGACTTTTTCTTAAGAGTAATTTAAGGAATTTTCAAAAAACCAAAGGGAATAATTGGAATACATAATTTAAGAAATATTTTATTAGAAATCAGAAGGCAATATTATATTATGCCGCTATAACTGTATTTACAGCTATTGAAATTATAAAGTGCTTAAAGGGAAATCAGTTAAGATAACAGCAATTAGTTTGTTCCAAATGGAAATGAATACAGAGAATTTTGATTGGTTTGTGCTGGACAGCTTATCTTCCAATAGACCAAACCACCTATTTTCCTCCCACTTCTCCAGGTAATATGAAGAGGGTAAAGTCTAGCACATTAAAGTTCTGGTCTCTGCAAATTCTCTTTGGAAATGTAGTCCGATAAGGATATGGTAGAAGTCTCTTTTTATGTCTGCCTCATTTTGATGGAGAATCTTGAATGGCTTTAGAGGATATTCCTCAGCCTGAAAAGCCCTTTTCATCTGTTCTCTTGGCTTTATAATTACTATCTCTCCCATTTCTATATGACAGGGCTCCAAACAATACTGCTACCTCTGGAGCAAATAAGAAATTCTGAGGTCTGGTGGCAGCTTTCATTAAGTTCAGCTGTGTGTCACTGGTGCTGATGTGTGTCTTCTGGCAATTAGTCATCCTGAGGGGAAAAGTTATAGTTTCTTCTCTGATAAATATGAAGAAGAAAGCCATTACATCTCACCATGGAAAGCATTTCTAGACTGGTGGGCACAGCTGTTTCCCCAGAAAATCACCTTTAGATATCCAGCTGTATCTGGTGGGTGCTAGAAAAAACATTTCTAGGGACGTCTTTCTCACAGCCCCATAACTACACAAACCAACACAGTCATACAAGTGACCCTTAGGACTTTCCTGGTAAGGAATGAAATGAAGTGAAACACTGGAAGGACACATCTCTAGACAGCAGGGATGATTCCTTCTGTTTTCACCCACTTCACCTATTCCATACTGAGTATCTTTTGTCCATTCACTCCTCTCTGATTCAACAAAACTAGATACTTGCTCAGTTTTGTATTTCCAGAAAAAAAGACTTGACACCAACAAATTGCTTCCATTTTTGAGCAACTTACTTTCCATAGCACAGCAGTTACTTGGAAAGACAAATGGCAGCACTCTGAATGTCCTCCCCCTCTTCCTCCAGCTGTATATGCTGATGCCATATGGTGTAGGATATTCCTTTGGTAAGTTGAGGTCAGCTGTCCTGGCTGTGTCCTCTCCCAACTTCTTGTGCACCCCCAGCCTATTTACTGGTTGGGGTGGGATGAGAAGCAAAAGAGGCCTTCATGTTGTAAGCACTGCTCAGCAATAGTGAAAATATCCTTGTGTCATCAACACTGTTTTCAGCACAAAAATGCAAAACACAGCCTCACATCAGGTATTATGAAGAAAATTTACTCTATCCTAGCCACAACCAGCACAGACAAGTGAAAGGATAATTATATTATCACTTGTCTTTAGACACATTTAAACATTTTCTCCTAAAACAAAAGACATTGAGACTATTTTATGAAAGTAAAGGAAGCCGAATTAACCTAATCACAAAACATTTCATGCTACCATTTTCATGAATTTAGGCACATGATACCTGTTACTTCAAGGTATTTTTATTTTAATGTGGCACATCACCCTTAGAGTTGACACTCTAGGGAAACAAAAAAAAGCTCTAATATTCTAGTTTTTAAAACCCAAGATATTGAATGCTTAACATCCATTGGTTTTAAAGCAATCTATGGGTGTTCAAAATTTCATTGAAAGGGAGTTAGTCACTGCATGATCTGTCTTTTACAGAAGCAGAAAAGGAGAAAAGTGGCATTTAAGGGAGAAGAGGAATGTTCAATTTGAACATTTAATCAAGAAATATATACATAATTGTGCTTCATAAAATTCAGAGTAGATGCAGAATAACACTAATTTTCATGTCAGGTACAGTGGAAATCTCAGTGTGATTAGTAAAAGAGAGTGATAGAAAAGGAGATTAAAATTACTTGGCTGTTTCATATGTAGGAAGGAGATTATTTCTCATGTATTATATTTTTAAATCCTAATTTTAAACACCGTAAAAAGGAAATGCAAAAAGACTGATAATATAAGCAGATGCCACAACGAAAATAAGGTTTTTAAGAAAAAGCACCACGTTTGAGTCATCAGAATTCTGAGCCTTTGAAAACTACACTCTGCAGCAATTTTCACACCAATAATTTTAACAATTACACATTAGCATTTTGAAGGAATGGAAAATGTAAGTGAGACATATACAATGTGGTGATTGAGACATCTGAAGGTGTGAAGAAGCAGAGTTCATTCTAGCGTTAACCTCGGCAGGCAGTAAACGGCAGAAGACCTCTGTCTCACGCTCTGCTTCTAGTGGCTCTTGAGGACCAGGCAATACCTGTGTGCTCGCGGCTGTGGTGCCCCTGGCCACACTCTGCAGCAAACAGAGCAGGGCTCATTCTTCCTCTGAGAACTTTAGATGAGGTGTGTCTGCAAGTCCTCTTCAGGCAATGCATTGCCTTACAGGCCACTCTTTTTCCTTTGGATGGCACTGTCTCACCACCTTGTCAATGTTTTTGGGACTATGGATTCACACCCCTACCCAAATACAGTCCTTCAGTCTCCAGCAATAGCCTTTTTTGCACTGAAATATTTTAGAATATTGTTGTAATATTTTCTACAAGAATAATAAAGACCACAATTCAGGTTCATTTCTACTAAATTTGCCACTCTCACTTCCTTTTTGAGAATTATGATCATTAGAGAAATCCAGCAGTCCTGGCATTCTTCCCATGTTGGAGAGTACTTGGAAAGGTCATCCCCTGGGTAAGAAGGCAAGTTTTTATACAAACTGTCGTATTTTTTGTGTTTTTCCTGATATAAGTGAATAACTCTGGGGGAAAAGAAAAGAAAAAGAAGAGAAAAAAAAGAGGTTATTTGAAAATGATTATTAGAAATAATAAGTTTTTTTAAAGTAGAAAGATATAATTTGCAAAACGAGTTATGTTTAAAATATGAAGGAGATCAGATGATAACTTTAATGATCGCTTGTGAAATTAACATTTGTGAATGCATTTCTTTTTTCTTGAGGACAAAGCACACCGGCTGATTCTAAATATTGTTATAGTGTCATTCTTTTTCTGTACCTCTTGTTTCTACACATCTGTTTTCTAGACTGTCAGCTTATTTGTGGCATTCTCCTAGACCATTATGGCTCTTCCTGACATCCATATTAACTTTGTTTTCTGGGGGTTTTGTTTTTTTGCTTTTGATATCAGTGCTTAGAAATGTGATGAGTCAACTATAATATATTTAAACATTGCAAGGAAAACATAAGACTGATATTTTGATATTTCATGAGCCACCCAAGATATGTTTTCAAATAATGTCCTTTTTGTTATACTGTGTGTACTCTTGTGAATTTTCAAAACTGCAAACTACACGCACACATAAATAAGGCACCTTCAAGATTTCCCTCCCGGTTTCTTTTCTCCATTAAATCAATTATTTGTCCCAAATCATGTACTCTTTAATATTTTCTGCCTGAACTCCTATGAATAACTATGGTGTTAACTCAAAAAAAGAGTTTTGTTTTCTGAACTATTTCAGGACAGTTTTGGTTTGTTGGTGTCTTCAACCGTTACAGACTGTTTCTTTTAGCTTTGTGTATATTTTTTTCTCAAGGATAGTTTGGAGCATGTTCCCTCTTGGGTTCCACAATGAATTACACCAGATTTGGAGCTGCCTCCTCCAGGAAAGACTTATCCCAGAAAAGAACAGCTATAAATTCCAACCACACATTATTAAGAACTCAAGAAACAGAAGTCACAGGTAGAATTTCCAGCAGCCTCCTCCAAGAGTCTCAGCCTTTGTTACCCTTCAGTCTTATGTTACTGAATCAGTCTTGCTGCCATCAAGATTGTCAGTCCACAGAACAACCTTTCTGTTTATCCTGCTGATTTTAGGGAACTTTTCAATTCTTCTCTAAATATCTTGTTTACCCAAGTGTGTAAATAATTGAAAAGCATTATTAACTCTAGCACATCCTAAATTTTCTTTTGATGCTTTTTTTGGCCACTCTAAGGTATTCAGCAAGCTTCTGCCAAACAGATTGGGACATCCCCTGTTGAGTGCTCACCTGTTTTCAGGACATCTTGGAGACAATTGTTTTCTAAAAGACAAATATGCCAGATTGTGTAATTTTCTCCAAATATCGAGATACAAAGGCTTTTGTGTGTCTGATAGGGCTCTTCTAGACATTAATCATTGTTCTAATCAGACTGTCCAACGCGTCCCAGCCCACAGACAGCTGTGGCAAATGGCACAGCTAGTGCCCAGGCAAATCCATCTAAACCATTTTAATGCAACAGAAGTAATTAATTCTATTAGCATGGATGGATCTGTCTACACTTAGAACTAATCAATCTAATTGTCATGCTAAGAGAATTAAACCCTTTTGATGAAAAAAAATGCATCTGGGTTGGTAATTTGGGGAAAAACTATAACCTGTTGGGTAAAAAAATACGTTGGGACAGAGCTGAATAAAGCTTGTAATAAACCCCAAAAGCATTTAAATAAAATTTTTCTGAGTTGTTTTAAATCTTAAAGCAAAATATTAAAAGATATTCAAATTATCCTACTAATGCTATTTAAATGACAAGAAAATATGTTTATTTCAGATTTATGAGTCCACAGATCTTCATTTAAAACACTTCAGAAAATGTTCAGTATCAAATGAACAAGGATTCAAATTTCATTTAAATGCAGTGCCTGGTGAATAGTCCCTGCAAATGAAACAATGCCTGAGAGCTCAGTTCTGAGGTATGTAGTATTCCCTCAAAGCCATCATTAGATTTTGGTACAGCCATATGCAGTGATGAAAGCTGAGCAGGCCCAGAAGATGGGAAGGTGGATTTTTAAGTGAAGAACCCCCTCCTGTGACTGTCCAGTAGATCACTAAGACATTTTGCACTGTGTTTGCACTGTCTCACTGTGCTGTGAGACAGGTTACCTTTACACCAGCACGTTCTCACAGATCTTGGGAGGCAGTATTTTTAGACTGTCTTACAGTCTACACAACAACTGCTGAGTAAAAAGGGAGGGACAACAGACTCAAGTACTGTCTTGCTGATTGTTCAAGCTCTCTAAACAGTTTGGGACCAACTGCCATTGTCTTGGTGCACAGGCCTGAGTCAGAGCAAATGCCCTACACAGGTATCCACTATCAAGACATAACCCAAACAGGCTCTTTCCACGCTCTTCCAACCTCAGAATTTATACCCATTAATACCCAGATTCATCTACATGCCAAGCATCAATGAAACTCATGTCCCAGGTTCATGTTGGAAACCATGACAAACTATTCACATTATTTCAGAAGCTCTAAATTGCCAGAACTGCCCTAAAAAATGACATTTTGGGGCTAGGTGGGTGATATGTAGAACCCATGGGAGGCTCAGTTTCGGTCAGTTTGTGCCTCTTGGCTTCAAGGCCAAAGAGTGATCCCTGGCTCTATTTTATTTAGTAAAACAGATGCAGTCATAATTATTTTGCTACTTTTTCAAAAGTTTGCACGTCTGATACCTTCTTCTGTTCAGAATCACTTTTAAAAACCTCACTTTTTTACTCATCTTGCACAGAAGAGTGAATGTAAGGAAAAGATACACAACTGATAATCTTGCTGCAGCAAAATACAACATTACAAATTCTGGTAAAATATTGCACTTGACAGCTTTGTGTTTCCATACTTATTAAACTTTGTATTCAGAATTCCACTATCAAGTTTCTGGCAGTCTTGCCCCACCAATTCACCTGCTACACATCATATGAAAGCTGAAACTTTTCAGGAGGATTTCAAGAAAATGGATATCAGGGAACAAACTGACCGCCATGGAAAAGACAGCCATGGATAAGAACCACTGCAGAGCCCACTAATCCAGGAATACAATGGCCACATAGAAGAAGAAATTATTCAGTTATTTTTTGTAATTGAACACTGAAAGGCACAAAAAATTTTAAAATGTTTTCTTTTTCATTATAAACCACTAAAAAAGCGATTAAAAATATTTTTGATGTAACATTCTTTCCCCCTAAATTTCGTATCATTCTCCTTCATTTGCAAAATCAAAATTGTTGAAAAAGAAAGTGACGATGAGAGAAAAAATAAATGAGATAATTGAAGAAAACCAGGCAAATACCCTAAGAATAAAATTTAAGAACTGCTGCAGGAATTTCATGCTCTTTCAAACCTCACAGTTTAGACATATCCTTTTATTTGCTTCTACTAACCAATTCACAGCATCAATTCAGACCACAGACTGGGAAAAAAAAAAACAAAAAACAAAGCTTATTTTGTAATACAGCAAAGATTTCAGAAATCCCATCTCTAAACCCAACTCAAGCACATATATCAAACAAGAAAAAGAGGAATTTATTTTGTTCTCTCATCACTAACTAACTGATTATACCACTTTCATCCTATGGAAAAGTTCTTCTTGTTGGAGACACCATAAGTAGTACATCACCATATTAAGACTTCACTGAATATGAGGCAAGAAGGTAAAATGAGGCTGCTAGCAAAAACATAAAGCTGAAGGAACAACCATGCTATGCTATTAACTCCAGTCTTTATCTCTTTGGGCTACGATATGCTTAATTACCCTGATGTCAGGAAGCATTATTTTTCTCCTTTCCCTTTGCATTTCAAATCATCTATGTCTGGTACACTTCATTATTTCCTTTAATTACAATTATAGTTTTTAAAAACCTTGTTTGCATACCTTCCTGTTTGCTGGCCTTAATAGCTTGAGATTTCATAAATTGGAGAGAAAGAGTAAAAGATGTAGGTAATATATGTGAATGTATATGTCTAATGAAAGGGAAATCATTATGATCACTTAAACAGGATTTAGTAAGATGTGATTTAGATGGAGCAAATGATATGAGAATGCACTACGTTCATTTTGAAGTAGCAGTCATCCCAAGTCAGTACACCATAATAGGCAAGTCACATAGAATAAATTAACAAACATCAAATACAGCTCTCCTCACATAAAAACCATTGGCTGAATTAACATCGGGCTACTGCAGGAAGGACAAGAACCATCCAGCTGGCTCTTGAATTATACAAAGACACATTATCACCTCATTATGACTGTGAAGTAATAACTGAGAAGAGCTAATTTCGAGTGACAATACATAAATATTCAAATTTCATTTGTATGTCCCTAAAATAGTGATGAGTAAGAAGTAGGAGAGATTGGACTCTATTAAAAATTTTTAAAAAAAGAAAATTTAAATTTACCTCTTGAAATTGTTTTGAAGTATATATCACAGGTTCTGTAAAAACAACAAAAAAAAATTCACCTCCTTAGAGTAGTGTTTTAGATAAAATTCTTTTAAGAGAGAACAGAGAAAAAATACTCATGAACATCTGCTCAAGCAAAATAATCTTTGTTCTAATATTCTTTAGGACTAAATTTATTCACACAATATGAATCATGTTTTTTGATCAGGAGACTGTCTCTTGTAAGAGAAAATGTCAGAAATGTTTGTCCAAGCCTCAGTTTGCATTGGTATTTGTGTTTCTAGTCTTAATCTTTTCCAAATGCAGTGAACCAGAGAGCAGAAATAATACAACATAAATTAAGTACCACACAGCATAAATAACAAATTACTATGTACACATTTAAAAAGTGGTCTGTGCAAGAGGCACTACAAGAATGAGTGCTAGGCTAAGCTCTACAGGCACAAACCATACCTTGAATCAAGATGATAAACAAATGTATCACCAAAGCTTAATCACTAACCATTTGTGACTGCAAAACGTGATTTTGTTTGTCAAGCTAACTGCTGTGAGTCATTTGATTGCTCTGAGTGGAAGAACATGATCAAGGCATTGATGCTTAACTTAAGCCAGTGTTTTCTGAAGCCAGTGGAATTATGTCACCAAAGAATGTGGGGAGTTGGTCCATGTGACACTCTTACAGTTTTAACCATCATTTCTAAATTTGTGCCCTCAATCTGAGTAAATTTATTTAATCTTTAGGACTGTGTTGCAGCACAAGGCTATTTGTTGTTTTTCTCATAGAAATTCTAATTTATCAAGAAAAAAAAATCGAATACATACAAAGGCCATGGATTAAGCTATAGCCCAAAATGCAGAAATCTATAAAGTGGTCTGTGTGCTTGTCCATTTGAAGGCAACAAAAAAACCTGGTGGTTCCCTCTCCTGTCATTGTCTTTGAGTCAGAGATGTAGGTGAGCTCTGAATGTTCTGATATTCACCCAGGGCATGCCACAGTAGGTTTCATTTTAAAGGTAGAGAAGAAATCAAGCACAGACAAAGATTGTTATTTGTGAGGTCTGTCTGACAAAATCTTCATATCCACTGGTGGAGCTCTGCAGACTATGGTGGTGTACCAGAACTGGGCAGGTACAAGTGTATCATGACTTTTTCACACAACAGAGTGTGTAGCACAGGGCAGCAGTGATGCTTAGTGTTCATCCCTGCCTTAGGGACACTGCAGAGTGGGGTAAGTGGTGTCCCAATTAGCTACAGAGACATGGAAGATAACTTCTGATGTCAGAAGATCTTGCCTTCCTATTTCTAATGGCAAAACGCCAAGAGGGAGAACGGCATGGAGAACTACAGCCCCTTCAGGGACTAGATCAAAATACACCCCCAATGGCCCAGCGTGCAGTGAGGTTGGAAAGCAGTGATATTTTCTGTCAGACCAAAAGTTTTTGTATGATTCTGGTTGATTACATAGTTAGACTGGTTTCTGTGGGAAACTCAAACATATTGTTTTGACTTGCTCTTTTCTGATGCACCTTTGGACATGAACAGTGGGTTTAGCACAAATCCTACTTATAGTAAATGAATTAGGTCAGAAATAAAGTTACTGCATCTTTCAGTTTCTCTGGTACTCTGGGAAGCGCCCAGCCTTTCCTTCTCAAACTTATTTTTCAGTCACATGAGAAAAATGGAGCAGCTTAAGTGAGTGCTGAGATGTTTTTATCCATGCTCCTCAAGGGAGTTGAAGAAGAGAGCACTGAAACACACACAACAGTCTAGCTCTCATTTTGTTGAAACATTGCAGTCTAAGTCTGTCTGAAGTGGCATGTCATGCTGCTTGACTCATCAGATGACACTGTCAATCTTTGGTAGAAGCAAGGGCAGTTAAAACACAGTATAAGAGCAAACAGGCCAGCTTCACAAGTAATGTGAAGCCTGGTAGAGTCTGTCATTGGTAAAATGCACATATAATGATTAAAAATGGGAAAAGGTTTGCTTCAAACTTCTGAATTGAAAATTAAAATTTGAGTTAATTTTTCATGTCAAGATGTTTTCCTTCACCAAAGTGCAAAAAAATACCTGTTGAAACCTGTAATAAGACACAAAAGCTCATCTGTTCATTGATTACACCTTTCTTATGAAGGGCAGATAGTTGTACTGGTTTGTTTTGGGACAGCCCCAAACATAAAGTATTCTACTGGAAATTATCTTAACATCTGTTTTTATAGTTTCTATCCCACAGTTCCAGCAGTCAGGGATGTGTAGAATTGCCTAAAAGTTTTGTATGGAAATGTTTTCTAAGTATTGGTTTTGCATAATGCAAGACTCCTCTTTCATACAATATGGATATAGGGATATATATTTATTAATAACACAGAATGTGAATGGGCTTGTTAATTCAATTTATTGTAAAGCTGTTTTCTTACATAAATCCATTTAGTTTCAAAATGTGTAAATCTGAGTTCTGTTATTACATGTTTATTAACTCACTCTATTCTTATTAATTTACTGGATTGAAAAATCTCTGGTGCATCCAATGAAAGAGATGAGAATAAAAAAAAATTAAAACCACATCATTAATAGCATTGTATTGAGCTGTTTTATAATGATAAAGAATGATAATTTTTTTCAGAACATAAATTAATATTTATTTATGATAACTTCTATGAGAGCAGAACAATTTTTTTTTCTCTGAAAAGATCTCTTGAAAATTTCACATGTAACTTTGATATCAAATTTCTTTTGACATTTGGACTTTTCTCTCTATGTTGTATGTTCCTGATTTTATCAGCTCTGTCTGCCATTTGTAACTTCCAAATTTTCAATTTACAATGGTGTGTCTTAACTATATAAAAGTAATGGAAGAATTTTATAGGAAATGCTTGTATATTTCTCAGTCTATTTATGAATTGGATCAACTTCATAGTTTGGAGCTGTTCTTTATATATATAAAGGCACTTATATTCATTCAAAATACTATGAGTGTATGTGAATCCCAGTATGCAAAACTGTCCAACTGAACAAGAAAATTCTGAAAGAAAATTGGAAATTTTCATTGGATATTCTAAGACTTCTATCTACCTGCACATGTATTTATATACAACGCTTTCCCTTTTTAAAAAAGAGGCTCTTTATTTCAGCTCATATTTATTCCATATTAAATATAAACACTGGCTGACTTAATGATATTTGGATATGATGTGCATCACCAACTCATAGCCCAGAAGGCCAAATATGCCCTGGGCTGCATCAAAAGCAGTGTTGAGGCCAGCAGGTTGAGGGAGGTGATTCTGCCCCTTTGTTCTTTTGAGACCCCGTTCAGAGTGCTTCATCCAACACTGAGGTCCCCAGCATAAGAGAGATGTGGACCTGTTAGAATGTGTCCAGAGGAGGATCACTAAGTTAATCAGAGGGCTGGAGCACCTCTCCTATGAAGACAGGCTGAGACAGTTGAAGTTGTTCAGCCTGGAAAAGAAAAGGTTCTGGGCAGGCCTTACAGCAGCCTTCCTGTACCAAAAGAGAAGAAAGCTGGAGAAGGACTTTTTACAAAAGAATGTAGAGGACAAGGGCAAATGGTTTCAAACTGAAAGCAAGCAGGTTTAGATTATATATTAGGAAGAAATTCTTTACAGTGACAGTGGTGAGGCACTGGAAGAGGTTGCCCAGAGACACAGGGGATGCCCCGTCCCCGGAAGTATTCCAGGTTGGGTGGGGCTCTGAGAAATCTGGTCTAGTGGAAGGCGTCTCTGTCCATTGTAACAGGGATAGAGCTAGATAGATCTCTAAGGCCCCAAAGCTTAAGCCCAAACCGTTCTATGATTCTATGATCCTAGGTGAATATTGTGGTCATCTCCCAAAGAAACACACAAGGCAATTTCTCCCTTCCACTGCCCTGCGATGTCTCCTCTTCAGTCTATTTTGCTTGACTTTGACCATGAAAGGATGTGCTAGCAGGAAAGAAGCACATGTGTCCAGTGCAATTTGCACATCACTTGGGGCATATCTAACCTCCATTCTATCATCTGAAATATAGAGGTAACAGTTTCTACCAAGTTTTGTATATAATGTGTGCTTCATTAATGTCTTAAAGTTACTTTGAGTTCCATAGCTGGTAAATTATAACATGAAAGTAAGTGAAACTTGTGACAGTAATTTTTTGAATAATCGTCCCTCAAATCCCATGAAAGTTCTCAACTAATGCTTTAAATCAAAAAGAAATACATAGGTAGATGTGTTTTTCCTCAGTTTGAATTTCCACCTACATGTTCTTTCCTTTTAAAAGCACACTAGTTTGTTTTTTAACTCTATTGTGTGGAAGACATGAGATGTTCTGCTTCTATCTATAGCAGTGCTAAATTTTTTGAGGGCAACTGTATTATAGTGAAGTTCTTTTGCATATACTGCATGGCTCATGTTTGTAAAAAAGACGCAACATAAATCAAAATAACCTTTGAAATATTTACTTATAGTCTTATCCAATTAGGTTTTTTCTTTCTCATGTTTACATTTTAGTACAAGACGCACATTTGAGACAGAGTAATTTTTGGCTAAACTAATTACTTCTCTTTCTTTGCAAAGTTTGTCTTGGAATTATAAATAAACATCTAATGAATGAAAAATATTGGCTTATTATTCTGAATACAAGTAGCAATGGAAATTATATATGCAATGAGTTTCAAACACTGCATGTCCATAAACAAATCTTAAAGTCTTCAGGAAATTTTACTGGCATATGCCAATGTCAAGCAAACCAGTAAAGAGCAACAGAACAGGTAAAGCAGATACATTTCCATAGTTGGCAGCATATGGATATCTAAGTATTTCTACGTGATCTGAGAAATAAGCACCTGGAGGAGTGAGGCTATTTTTCTAAAAACAAAACATAATAAGAAAACCAAAGTAAACAAACACAAAGTCGCTAATAAAAGGAAGAAAAAACCCAACACAACCAAAAACTTGACCAAAACACAAAAATCCTCCAGTATAACTGCTAAATGTCACCACAGAAAAAAGAAAGTTCAAGTCAAGTCAGGTCAAGTCACGTCCTCCCCCAGGACACACCAAGGGAGCACTGATCCAATAAGCATTTTATCTTCTCTGGAGAATGTGTGGCTCTGTTTACAAAGGGTATTTGTATGATTTTGATGGCTGTTCATGAGGATCCCAGAGTTGTTCTTTTGCACTATGCACCAGGAAGAGGTTCTTGGTGTACTAGTGTGAGCAGAATTCTTGTCCTGGAGTAACAGTGCGTGTATACAGTGCCATAAGCACTCCCACATTCCTGAGTTCTTCATTTATACACACCCAAAGGCAAAAAAAAAAGCTCTAATTGGAAATGCTTTTTCTTTTTTATGCTTAATTGCAACACAAAAAGTTCACAGCTACTAATCAAAACTGCAGTTTTTTTAGGGGGCTTAGGTTTGGCCAAATGCAAAAAAATTTCCATTACATCTGCACAAGCCATGTAATTCTGGACGTTTTTCTGTTTAATTTCAATTCCTACTCCAAAGACTAGTCTTTTCAACTAGACCAAAATCAAACCAAAACAAAGCAAAACAAAAAGCAAACCATCGAAACAACAGCAAAAAAACAAACAAAAAAACCAAAAACCCCAAAACAAAGAAAGCAAAAAAATTGCCCACAAAACCAACCAACCAAACAAGCAAAAAAACCACTAGCCTCAAAAAACTAAACCAAACCAGAACTAAACAACAACAAAAAAACACCGAACAACGAAAATTTTAAAATGGAGATACATTTTTTCCACCTTCCTTCTGAAGAATATTGGTTGAAATTACTGTCATCAGCACTACTTTATGATAATTGCCAATTCATGCTGAGACAGTCTTCTGGCTTAGAATATTTCAGTATAAATGGTTCAATTTTAGAAAAGATCTATCCCACTGAAAACAGTATCTTTCTCAAGTAATGAGTGAGAAATGAGACTAGGCAGTGCTAGCTGCCCTGCTTATAATATGATCAAGAGTATTACAACTAAATGAAGTCTAGAAAAGCAGATTTGCTGTACTGGGGTAAATTACATGAACTCACAATTCTTTGGCTGTATTGCAATGGTGCATTTTAATGTTTTCTCAGAACTTGTAGTGACTTCCTCAAACAAAAAGGGTTCAAGAAAGTATTTGATTTAAAATAGCTTTAGAAAGTTACTCTTTTGAGGAAGATATCAGAACCAGGAAGAACAGATCAACAAATTAGTCTACTGCTTTAATTTGAGGTAATTTAATGTCTGTTCAGGTTTGATGCCTGTTGGACACTTGACACAACTCAGACAATGTAGTCCTTCCAACCAGGCTTTTCGTGGGAGCAATTCTAATAATACCATGATTATGCCTCTTGTGCCAACTCTAAGCCCAATCTAGAGCAGGAAAATAATTTTAAAAAATTAGGAAAACAGTATTTTGTCACAGTAGTGGAAGAGTAGTAAAGAACATAGAGAACTTAAAACCCTGGGATTTAATAAAAGACTCTTTTGTACTCTTCAGTGTACTATAGTAGAATGTGGTCAGTCTTTCAGCAACTCATGACCAGAGAAGTGGAGGTTATTTGCTAATTTAAATTATTCAGTGTGTCACAGGGAAATGCAATTATTAGCTTCGCTCGTCTCTTCCTGTGGCAGATAAGTTTCTTTGCCTCTGTAATTTTATACAACTATGTCCCAGTGGTGCTTGTCTTGGCTTTTAGGAATATTGCATAATGTAAGGGTTTCAGCATAATTCAAAAAAGAATTCATATGAAATACATGAATGAAACTTGCTATTGCTGTTATTTTTCATGCTAGTGGACATCTTGCTATCTATGAAACATATGTGCATGATTTTTGCCCCAAAATGTTAACTTATTTATGAGGAAATACATTTCATAAGACTTATTAGTAGTGAATGCAAAATTAGAGTTGGGCTTCTTTTACTGTACAGCAAATTTCTTGAGTGCCTGGAGTTAGATATCTATTGAAATAATACAGGTATAAATCCCACAGGCCGAGGTCAGGCAGGAATTCTTACATTCTTGTGAGCTGTGAGGAAGAATCGTCTTTCAGGACATGTTGTCCTGTTTCTCTCTGCTGTCTATTTTAGTAGCCATCCTGTTCCTGGGCACCAGAAAAAAAAAATCCATGAAGCTGTGGCAGTTCAATAGATAAGAAAGAAAAGGTTCAGCAGACTGTAAAAGGCTTTTCCTTTTTTTGTCTAGGGAGAGTCTTCCTGAGTCTATCTTCCTCTCTTCCTGAGTCTGGCTGAAGAAGTCTCATGCAGCACAAGTCTCCAGGGTGGTCAGTGCTGTACACCTTAGAGAAGTCCAAAGCAGCTTCCCACACAAAAGAGCATTGTCCAAAGAATTTAGACCAGAGCAAGGTGTCTTCTGGAGGCCCCTCTGAGCAGGCAAAGAGTGGGGAGATCCCACTGATGCAGAACGCATGGTTTACAGCTGACCAAGCTGGCACAGGCTGTTTCTGAGGCAGCTCACTGCTGGAGATGGGCATGCAAGAAAGAGCAGTAGTGTGGGCTTGAGGGGCTCTCACAGCTCCTGAGACATTTTTGAGGATTTGGTTCAAGTCATTCTAATCTCATACAGTGTCATGACATCTATGCTGCTTTTAGGAACGGAGTTTGACTCTGATACAGGCCATGTCCTTTGTTTAAGTGTCTTTTGTGGCCAAAGCCACTGGGGCATTTCAGAAAAGCCAAGATGAGAAGAGCATGTAGGAAGTGTGGGATCCTGGGACTGGTTACATGCTCTTTCCTCAGGTAATACAATGTCTCAGGCACTCCTTGGGAGACCACTGCAGCTGGACTCATACAGATAAGCTTACACTTTTTTTGAGGATATTTTTGCAGAGTCTATGTAATCATCAAAACAGTATTTAAAACTAACAGTTCCTAGGCTGTGTCTGAATTATTGAGGATAGAAATAGCCAATTCATAGAGTTCATCCAATATGAAAGTACATGAAAATTTCCGTGGTGTCATTTTCTAGCTGAAGATTAGCAAGATTAGTAGCAAAATTTTCACTTCTCATTGTTGTGTACTGATGCCTGTGACTGTTGGGCAATGCAGTAACACATCTGCTGAAGAAATGGAAACATTCAAGTGCTATCAAGTTCGTGAGCAATGCCATATGGGTTATATTTACTCAACTGGCTTATACACAGTTTGTCTTTACTGTTAAGCATTTTGCACAGAACATGATATAAAGGTCACTCAGACTAGCTGGATTTTAAAGGTAATAAGGAAATCAACCTTGTATTAATAAATCATAATAATTCTGTGTGTGCAATCAAATACATTTTTTCTAATTACCAATAATAGTATTTAGTAAGCACAAATAAAGACACTGATGCCATTCACTTCATGCAGAGGAAATGTAGAGATTTCCAGCACCATAATGCTCCTGAGTGCATTATGAGATAGAGACTATTTCCCACAAATTGTGCCTGCAATTGGTTACTCAGGCATTAGCCCAAAGGAAGTGAAATTTCATTAGTCTGCATGCTTAACACAACAGGCATTATTCGCACTTCTTCAAAGGAATAAATGTAAAACTAACTTCTGGAAAAAAAAATGTCTTGGAGATGATTTGTGAATTCTGCTAGTGGTTTGTGGTATGGTCACTGCTCATCATTCTGATAATCAGATTTGACAGGATTTTCTGAATTAGGAAAAAAGAGATAAACATGCAATTTATTGAATGGTGGGAATTTAGTTAATAAACTTGGAAAAAACCCGACTAGTTTGTTTAAGATGTACAGAGTCATAATAAAAGCTCACAGGAAGGCTGCGAAACATTCTGTCTAGAAGATGGAAATAAATCACTTAAGTGTATGTCACATTGCAGCAAAACACATAATCAAAGTAATGCATTATTTAGTGATTTTTAAGACTACCCTTCTAAAAGAAAACATACAAGGAGTTATTTGGAGGTTTTATTGCTTCTTTTGGGGTTGGAAGGTCTTGCATTTAGAACACACAAACATGCTTTGTAACAGCATGCAGAAAAAAATTACAGGTAAAATGAGCTTAACAACCCCTATCTCAACCATAAAAATTCAGAAGTAAAATCTATTACAAATTGCACAGAAATTTATTAGAAATACATGCATTTGGCGAGAGTGTGTTTTTTGTGTTTTTTTTTTCCTGAAGAAAGAAAGAGAAGGATTTTATACTTGAAGAGAACAGTCCAAGACTTGCTTCATTTCTCCCAGACACTCTGAAAGTGTTTTGGCTTTGGGAATCAATTGACCATGAAATCTATCTTGTGTCTTTTGAATGCCCTGGCATATCTCAGCTGGTCTGCATCATATAGCAGTGTCTAATTCCTGTTAATGGATTTTTTCCCCTCCTCTCCAAGGATTGATCTGATGCCCAGGTCTGACATAGTAGCCTGAGTTGCAGAAGAGCTGAAGAAAGGTAAGAGCTGTAATGAGGATGGAACCATTGAGCCGGGAGTATCCATAGCTCAAGCAGACGGATGCGCTCAACTACTGAGCACTGATAGGAAACAAACAAGGTGAAAAATGGAAAGCCCAAAATTCTGTTTATTTACCTGAATATAGTCTTGGCAATATTAATAAGAGAACCTCAAAGAAAAGTCATCTCAGTCTACAAACTATAATGGATTCTGTGATGACAAGAACCAAACCTGCTGTTTTAAGATAAAAACATGAGCTTGGAAAATGCAACCGGGAAACAGAGTTTGCAGTTCTCTGGAGAGTACACATCAGGGTTTGGTTCATAACTCAAAACCCATGCACATTCTGCACTGCAGCTCATCTATTTATGAAAATAGTACACTATGAAATGAATCCAAAGAGGCTTTCCTAAATACCACTCTTCACAGGTTTCACTTGAGTAAAGCCAGTGCCAAACATGGGGTATTTTGTTCATTTAACCTTTACAGTAGAAAATTTCAAGGCATTGTCCCTGATTTACATGTAATAGTCAAAACAGCCAGAATTTGCCAGGAATTTCTAAAACCAGCTGTAACATGTAGCCCACATACGTAACTAATATGAAGGACAAGTCTGCAAAGGTTTGGAATCATTCTGCAATATTATGAAATCAGTACGATTGGGACGTATGCAGTGTAGTTATCCTGTGTCTTGAGATCTCAGATGATTGGTGCAGACCCTGTAGAGCTCTCAGTGGACAGTCTTGAGAGAATTACCTGCCAGGTGTGAGCAGTAAATTGAAGTTTTGCGACTTGGGGTTCACCTAAACTGCAAACTTATGAGAAAGATATTAAAGATAAGAAAGAAAGATGGAAAATTATTAACATAGCAGCTTTTAGACAGCTAAACAGATACAATAATTTCTATAAAAGACAATAACTACAGATTAGAAGACATATTGTAAGACATACAATTACCGTTCAGAATAGAACAGCTATTTTAAAATTAGGAATTTTATGTCAGATATGGTTGTCAGGATTTCTAACACAATAAAACTGCTTTGAGAACTGTTTGTGTCATTGAAAAAGAATCATATCAAAAGAAAGCCCTCTTAAATAGGTTATGAGCCCTAATAAGCTCAGATCTGTTAGAAATCACATTGCATTTTATTCATCCTATTTAAAATTCCAAGGGCTTTTGTATTCCATTAACTGCCAAAATTATTGCAAATTTACCTGAATACTCTAGTCAGTAGACAAATTTTCTTAAGGTGGAAAAGACAAGTTTTGCCTCTACCGATATTCTCATTAATTGACAATAATGGCCTTTTGACCTAATTATTTGGACTAATTTTCTGTATTTCTATGTTTCCTTATCTGGAAAATCCTTTACATGGTTGCCTTCCATGGATTCCACTAAAGTTTTGTATTTGATGATAAGAAAAGCACGCTCTGCCGAATGTATTGGATGTGGATGTTACCATTTCTGTTGCTGAAGGATTTTTGTTTTGTTGTACTCTAACTTAGTTGAGAATCCCTTCTGCCTTTGCACACCATCTGCAAGATAAGTAAGGGTAAGAGATCTAGATACCTTACTGAGATTAAAATATACAGGATCATCCTGGACAGTCCAACACTTCGTTGACCAGTCCTGTCTCCATTTCCTGTGTATTCAGCTATTTGTGGATTCCATGGTACCTCTTCATGTGCTTTGTCTCTTGACACTTCAATAGAACTGTCCTTTCCTGTGTCCTGACTTCATTTTAGCTTCAAGTGCTGCTCCACTTTCAGCAGGCATTTATGAGTTTGTAATTACCAACAAGATCCAAGCCCCTCACTGCCCTTTCTACAAGCTCTTGTATTGCCTTTAGCAAGCTTCCTCCTTGTTCAATCTAGTTTCTTCATAAAGGATAGCTGCCTTCTCTTCTCCTTCATTTTCAGTTGCACAGATAAATTTTGGATTAGTAATCTAATTACATAAATGGGCAAAAATTCACAAAAAATGTTTGCGATTTTGCTATCTTTTTAGCAGTTCTTTTTTAAGTATCTGCAGTTGTGGAAACCTAACAATTGTAGGAACTTTGTATCCTTGCCCCCTTTGCCCCTTTTTTTTTTTCTCCCTCCACTGAAAGAAGGTAATCAGTTCTATAGGTTTTCTGGAACACTTTGGTAGAGTGCTAGTGGAAGCAAATAGAAAAGGATGATGTTTAGAACTTTCAGAGCAGGAACATCTCTTTGGGAATTCTAACAGGACACAGGGATGAAAAAGATTTCTTCACCAAAGATAATTGTGTTGCTAAATGGAGCAGCTAAAGTAGAGGAGTTGTTTTCACCAGCTCCATTCTCAGGAAACTTGGAAGAGCTGCTGTGTAATTGTTTCTGAGACCAAACCATTGAAAACATAGGACAAACCATGTTAAATACCCATTACCACTCACTCAACATCATATATCAGATTAATAAAAAGTACTTCATTTATGTGATCAATGTGTCCCTCACTCAGAAATTTATCTGTATCTACTGTTAAAAACAGGGACCTTAACACCAGCCCCAGAATAGTTTCTGCATTTCAGAGCACCAGCAGAGTAGCACAGCTGAGTACCTCATCAAGGTAAGTATGAGCATGTTTCATGAAACACAAGTCAGTGGGTAGCCTGGTCACACAGTACTCAGGAAACTTGAGCACAAAGCAAATAATAAAAAGTCCAGATGCTGTTTATTTCAATGTTACTTAAGAAAATAAATGGAACATTTCATAAAAATCTAAGAGAAACCAGAACACTTCTAATCAATTACCTCCACAAATACTGTGGCATCATATCAATTATGTAAATGTTCATCTAGTGACATTTTAATCTGCCAAAATAAATCTATTTGATCAACCTTGAATAAATAACCCCATGGAGGTTTTGTGTTGGTTTGGTTTTTGTTTTTTAATAGTTCCTTCCTGATCATAAACTGTGTTATCAAAATGACTAAGTGCCTAATCAGACACATCAGTCAAGCACCTTCAAGCACTATGCCACCCCAAGTATGGATACCCCTCACTCAACAGCCAGCTGCAGTCAATTGCAAGTCCTTCAAAAGAAAAGATGCATGTGTAGAGGAAGAGGAGAATTTACAAGTCAAATTATGGCCCTGACTCTTACAGCTGATCAGCTGAAGCCCTGAAGAATAAGATCTGATTATAATCACAGTCCTAATGTAAAGCTGGAGTGTTATGAGGGCATGCTGAGGGCAATGAAATCTATCCTGCTCTATTTGGGCTTAACAGATGAAAAAAAGAAGCAGGATGACTCAGTCTCCATGTCTTTTTGGATGCAAGCAGAATAATGCTTCCCCAAAGTGAGGTTGAAGAATAACTGAAAATGTGAGCTTGCTTTATTTAAAGTACTGGTTTTAAAATACACATCTTTTTTGATATGGAAAAAGAGATAGAGATTTAATGTTAATTACATGAACACTTTTGCTTTTTACCCACTCTTTTAACTGGCAATGGGGACAGAGTAACTGAGAGAGTGAAAGAAAGAGGTATATTAAGAAAATTTCTATGTACTTGAGTTTGAAATACTTGATATTTAAAAATAGGCTTGTCCATTCAATTCTGGTTTTTATTGTTACATTAACACTGCATATTTGAGTTACTACTTTTCTGTGACTCTTCTTCTGACTTACTCTGTATTTACTTTTATTGAGATGCATCTCTTCCACTGGCACAGGAAAAAGGAAGATTTTCCCCGAGGTAATTATTAATTAGGAAATTATTATTTATGTTAGTCCAGCAAACTAGAGACATTAGGTCTAGACCAGCAACAGAAATTATTAGCATTAAATAGGCACAACATATTAATTAGCCGTGCCCCAGAAAGTTTGCAGTCCAGTCACAAGACAAGAAACAGGCAGCAGCAGATGAATAACTGAGGAAGTTATTGCTCATGCAGTTCAGTGTGCAGAGAGCACTGCTTATCTGTTGTCCACAGTTTTTTAGGTATCCTGGCAGAAGGCATTTTTCCTTTGTTTCAAGGCTATTTGCCATTGGAACTAATGAGTGCTCAGAAGAACATAATGGTGGACAGATTTAAACAGAATGCAGTTTTTTCTTTTTTTCCCCTTAAATGTATTTTTCATAAATGGTGCTCTTTTTTTACCCCTCTCCTTTGACCAATGTTTGTGCCAGTGTTTGTAATAATGTGAGATTATGTAATTTTTTAAAAGCCTGACCAGAGATATACTTGTTCTTCCTATTATTCATCTCACTGATGGCATAATTTTCTTTTTGTCAGCATTATGCCAGTCTGTTGTTCAGAATGTGCCCAGGTGGATTTTAGTGCCAGCTGAGAACCATCTTTTGAAATTATTTATCCAGGAAAATGTACTATTAAACACAGTGAGGCATAACAGCAGTCAATCAGCCACCTACAGTGCTAAATTTATATCAAAACTATTAGGAACTGAGAGGAACCATTAGGAACCTTGGCCTTTGCACTCTGCTATGTGTCTTCAGGTGAGGGATAACTGGGGATAGTCACAAATTTGTAAAGGTACAAGTAGTATTAGGCCAAAAGTTGTGTCTGAACAGCATTGTCTTCCCTCAAAGAATGTCTTAATGCAGCCTGGATATCTCAGCGTGTTGCTAAAAGAGTGATCAATTCCTGTAAGTTGTCTGAATCCTTTACCATTCATGACTTGTGTGTTTAGGCTTCAAAAGCACACCTTAGGGGAAACTCTCTCAAAAGGAGGGTTAAAAACATGAAATAAAGACGTAGAATTTGCTGCTAATCTGTTAGTACCTTAGTTAAAAAAAAGTTTTCCTATTACTTGTAACTTCTTGAAAATAGAAAAATAATTCTGCTGCAAAGCCCAGGTAGGGTCTGTCTACACAATAATTACAGTGTATTTTCAAAATCATGACACCCATTTTAAAATAAGTGTTCTGAGAAAAATCAATATGCTTATTTGATCATTTGGGTTCTGTCAACCCATCCAGAGTGGTCCTATTTCCTAGGTGTATTTTTGAAACCAATTTGGAGCAAAAGTTCCATGTAGGTTTTACTGCACAAATTACTAGCAGGTATTAATAGTTAGTCTGACTTTTCCTTCGGGCAATGAGGCCATTTATTTGGAGTTAAAAAGATACTAATGCAGAAGTTCTAGATATCCTGTAGCAAAGCTTAACCTACAGAAAGCTGTCATTTGGGTAGGAAGAACCACCTACCTTGGATAAATAGTCCTTTTCAGAAAGTTTCTTTTCATTTCTGTGCTGAGGGATATCAGGCAATATATCTGTGGTCTTCTACAAAAGCCTGAGAAAATGCCGATAATGGGGTTGCAGTAAGAACTGGTGAATCACTGACAGAGAGATATTTCTCATTTGTGTTCCCACTCCCAGTGCCAAGGAAACCTAATAGAGAAGTGGACGTAAGAAACCGTGCATTCATTTTCACTAAACCACTTTATTTTCATTGAATTTTTTCTTTTTCAAAGTTTCACCACGATGTTGCAGATGTGGATCTGACTGTAGCTTTGGCCTGTCTATGCTGCTTTAGGGAAGGTGCAGAGTGGATTCTACCGCCTCTTTATCTGTGTCTGCTCCTCAGATTGAAGATTTTTTTAAGTCATTTGCCTGTCCCTTTATTGTCAGAAAAGATAAGGTTTGCCATCTCAGACTTTTAAAACCTTTATGCATACTCATTATGTCATGGTCTTTGCCTATCTTTGGTGTGCTGCTTGAGGAGGTGCAGTTGATTTGGTTCATTAAGTTTTAGAAAAATTTACTTAAGAAACACGACCATGAAGGTTAGTAGAGCCTGCTGCATGCTCATGATGCTTCAGTCAAGAAATCTTTTTTAACAGATGCCTCATAGATAAGTTTTCAAATTTACTAGGCCACTGTACTACCAAATAAGATTCTTGGCTGGGAAAAAAGTGAGAAAGTTTTTCCTCTTCCTTTTTATTATGTTTTCAAAACTGAAAATTGTCTGGAGCATAAAAAATTCCTAATCCAAATAATGTATAAGGTATAGGATTACTATCAGTGATCAGTGAAGTACACTTGTTGAGAAGAGTTTCCTTTCAGAACTGTGAAGTGCAAAGAATGCAAATTATTCTTTCCTGATTCAGTTTTCAAATCTTCAAATGCAGAGATTTGCTGCATTGCCACGTTTATTTAATAGAGATTGTTTCTATTTGGTGGAAGAAGCACAAAGTAAATCCAGTGATAAAATAGATTCAGGTGATTTCCCCAGTATCTGTCAAATTTGAGCATAAATTATATTTGGAGACTCAATAAAAAGGATGGTGCTGTAGTTCACTGACTTTGCAGAAAGTATAATGTCATTAAGCTGACCTTTTCACTGAATAACTGAGTTCTGTTGTACCACATTAAAATAGTACATAAAATATGAATATTGAAAAAGAATTAAGATTGTGAACTGTAAGATGTAAAATTACAAATATCTGTAAAATGTTCAGTTTAAGCCTTTGTGCACATCTCAGATAAGCACTTCAATATCAATAGGTTGATAAGCTGACTTCCCACAGATGTGTGGCGCAGCACACCTGCAGCTGAGCTGCCTCTTCTGTGGAAAAGCTGTTATTTGTGATATCTACACCTTATGATAGCAGAGAATTATTTAGAAGATGAAACAATTTTTCTAGGAAGATGAAATTTCATATCAGGATGAAATACTTCAATTCTACCCTAGACTGTACAGCTTGTATAGCTCTACAACCATTGCACATTTGCAGATTTTGGGACAAGAATAAGTTTTAGTGATTCTTCATTAGTCCATGTCTGTGATTCTCTAAGAATTTGCTATTTTACAGTTAGATGTTTACATTGGAATAGCTTTATAGTTTGAAAAACATTGATGGAGAGCAAAAGACACAAGAACAAGAGAAGAACTGAATTGCTGTAGTAAATAAGGCATAAGAACACAAGCTGATGACAGGATAAAGCAGAACAATGAAACATGGTTTTGTCCCACCATGAAAGTGACTATGTTAGATCTGTGGTTTGCAAATAGAAATGGGCTGGTGGGAGATGTGCTGATTGGAAGCCGCTTGGGGCACAGTAATCATGAAATTATGGAATTCTCACTATTTGGTGAAATCAGGAGGAACATCAGTAAGACTTTTACATTGGACTTCTGGAGGGCAGACTTTGCCCTATTTAGGAGACTTATTCAGAGAGTTCCTTGGGAAGCTGCCCTTAAAAACAAAAGAGTTCAGGAAAGGTGGGCGTGCTTCAGGACAGAGATCTTGAGGGCACAGGAACAGACTGTCCTCATGTGCTGAAAGATGAGTCGATGAGGCAAACGTCCAGCCTGGTTGGGCAAGGAGGTTTTCGAGGAAGTTAGGAATAAAAAGAGGATGTATCATCTTTGGAAGGAGGGTCAGGTCTCTCAGGAAGCTTTTACAGGGGTTCTAGGGCATGTAGGAAAAAAACTAGAGAGGCCGAAGCTCTGTTCTAACTAAAAATGGTGACTTCTCTTTAGGATAATAAAAAATATTTTGTAAGTATATCAGTGGTAAGAGGATGGGAAGGACCGATCTTTGTTTTTTATTAGATGCGGGAGGGAACTTAGTAACTGCAGATGAGGAAAAGGCAGAGGCACTTAACGCCTTTTTTGCTCAGTCTTTAGTGGTAAGACGGCTTGTCCTCAGGACAGCTGTCCTCCTGGTTTGGTTGATGGTGTCAGGGAGCACAATGGTCCCGCTGTTATCCAAGAGGAGGCAGTCAGAGAAATGCTAAGATGCTTGGATGTTCATAAATCTATGGGACCAGATGAGATCCATCCCAGGGTGATGAGGGAGCTGGCAGATGAGCTTGCAAAGCTGCTGTCCATCTTCTACCAGCAGTCCTGGCTCTCTGGCGAGGTTCCAGATGACTGGAAGCTGGCCAATGTGACACCCATAGGATAGGATGAGGAAGGATAGGAAAGAGGATTCTAGTAATTATAGACCA
>VXBQ01004328.1:17025-28037 GCA_013400175.1 Phainopepla nitens | reverse complement strand
CAGCAGCGCCCCTGCTGGCCGTGACCGGAACTGCACCCGGGGAAAGTGCTTAGAGAGCGGGAGGAGACTCCCTTGGGTTCTGGTTTATTCTTTCTTTTGTTTGTTGTTGCTGCCCTTGGTGTTGGTTGTTTGCCTTGTTATACACACACATACTGGTAAAGAATTGTTATTCCTCTTCCCGTATCTTTGCCTGAAATCCCTTTAATTTCAAAGTCACAAAATTCAGAGGGAAAGGGGTAATATTTTTTCATTCCAAGGGAAGGTCCTACCCTCCTCAACAAATACCTGTCTTTCAAACCAAGATGTTCTCATTCCGAACCAAATTCATATCTTTCCAGCTTGGAGTTAAGAATGTTGTAGGAGAGCATATCAAAGGCCTTATAGATGCTTAGTGACATCCATAGGTTTTCCGTTATCCCCTGATGTAGTCACTTTAAGATGGCTAGATGAGTCAAGCAACATAAATGTCTCAGAAGGTGGTCCACAACAGATGAGGCAGGAAATGAGGAATTAAAAAGACAAACAAAACCCCTGGGAGGGAAAGACTGCAGTCATGTCTACCTCCAGATAATCTCAGAGGTTTTTCACTTGAAGTCTTGAACTCCCTTCTGAAGTCAGATATTTATGCCTGGACTTTCTCCATTAACAACTCTGGCAACAAGAAGTACTCTTTTGTAAGCATTTCTAAACAGCTGTACCGTTTCCCTTTTGCCATTTCTTCTTTTGCCCAGGAAAATTAGAGCCCACAGGTTCCTCTCTGCCCCTACTTCCACTCTGCCTTTGCTTTCTGAATCTGAATGTGACAGAAACTCTCATTGGGTATGATGAATATGAAAACAATTGAAGTCTGGACTCATGCCATGCTCCCACTTTGTTTGAGGCATTGAAAAGCCTAGAAGAATGAAAGTCCTGAATATTTTTTCAGTCAGTTTCTGAGTAAGGAAAGATATACTTGCCTGATACAACAAGGATTTAGATATTGAGCATTAAATAGGCAAGAAAACAAACAATTGTCACTTTTCAGAATGAAGAAGAGAAAAATATTTCTAGGTCCTCTTTCATTATCAAGCAACTTCCCTCCTGTGTAAATTGACACAGGAAAGGGCTGAAACATCATATCTGAACCTCTCCCTGTCACGTTCCTTCAGATGACTGTTCAGATCTTCCTCCTTGCATTTTTCAATCTCTCAGCAGAGATAATTGAACAAACCAGGTAAGAGGGGTGAATCCGAGCACGGTGGAGAGACTCCACACTCGTGTCAGAGCTCTGGTGAGGCATTATCTAGGGAAAGTCATATGCAGTGGGTGGCATTTTTGAATAGTGTTTTAAAACATTTCATGTACATTTGAAGCCATGCAAATTCTCTTCTGATGTTCAGGCATCTGACTGTCTGGCTTAAATATCTCCTTTTCATTTCAAAAGCCTCTTCTGTTTCAGACAAGCAAGTACTCTCTAAGAATAACTATTGTTGTGAAAAGCCTTGGTGGAACTACAAGAATCAAATAATTCTTGAAATGCTGCTAAAAGAAAAAATCCAATTCCTCAACAAACAAACAAACAAATAACAAACAAACAAACCCACAAAAAACAGACCAAAAAAGCAAAAAAACCCCAACTAAACAAACAAAAACAACAATAAAAAGTAACAACAAAAACCACCAAACAAAAACAAAACAACTTTTCTATACCCAGACTGAGGGAAATTGATACTCTTCATGAGATCTGTATAAAAATAAAGATTGGCATAACTAAAAAGTAGGCACATCAATTACACTTAATTGACTTTATACATTGTTCACATTTCTGTTAAATTAGGCATTTAACCGAGCTTTTAAAATCCTGTTGCACTGTATTATCTGAAGCTGTCCAAGTTTTCTTTTCCAATCCTCCTGATGGAGGAAAGAGATCTCCTGGATAATGTATTCTGCTTCAGAAAAGGGTCAGCATCTAATATAGACGGTGTAGGTAGTTTATTATTATTTTTCTGTCAAGGACATGACCTGCTTTAAGGTTGTGCTCACCTTCGCAAATAGGAGCACTATTGTACAGGAAGAAAAATTAATGCTGAGACACCACTGCCATCCTACACACCTTTCAGGAGTTTATGCCAGGTTCCACTGTGGTTCAGCTGACTGAACGACCACCAACAGCTGGAGGCCATGAGGTGCATTTCCAGAATACATGTGTCCTGTGGGATCATACATGTGGTTTTCATCTTGCCATTCACAGTGTGAATTAAGTATGATAAAAGGGGACACTCAAGAGTTTTGTTTCAGAAGTTCACTCCTGCTAAGAGCGAGATTACACAGAAAAGTGGCAATTTCTAAAGAAAGCCATTAATTGTTCATTGTCATCCTGTTACAGGCATTTGATTTGCTCAAACATAGCTCCAATGTCCACACCCTCTCTTTTTCTTTATTTACATTATATATACTCCTTACTGAGTCCAAGTTAAAAACCACTAAAATTATAACAAACAAAAAGGTCTTTGCATCTTAAAAAAATATCATTTTGGTCCTGTCATAAAATTGTGAAAGACATACTGCTAGGTTTTAAGCTTTAGTTTCAAACCTTTTATATATGTAACGTAATTCCAATAGGTCAAAACAGTTTGTATAGAAATTCTTTTCATACTAGTAAATGAATTTCTTTTGTTGTTGTTGCTTTTCTTAGATGAGGATATATCTCAAATTATATGCACTGAGTACATAAAATGCTGCAAAAAACATCTGGCAGTATTTCTTGGCTTTCAGTTTTCTCATCAAATCCCTGATTTCTCTCTCAGCCAGTTTCTAGCTGCTACTGCTATGGTATTCTCTACATAAATCACAGACATTTAATATTCTTCTGTGGAGCAAGGTTCAAAGCACAGCTAGGTTGGAAAGCAATGGGGCTTACCCTGACAATTTTTTCTTACTAAAACACCCAACATCTGACCCTTTGGCATTATTCAAGGAGGGTGTCTCAAAGAACCACCTTACAGCCTTGGTGTTTTTGATCAGGGGTTCAGGAATAGCTGGATCCAACTCGGGCTTGGGGAAGGAAATGCACATGGCTGGAGTACCAGCAATATATCGAGTTCCACTGCTGTGGGTCAGTTGTTTGCTAGAATCATCTCTGCTGGTGCTAGTTGTAGAGCTAATAAGAAAAAAGTGAACTGGTGTGATTTATAGCTGTTTCTGTATTACAGGATATAGATCCTGCTTTTAGTTTGCGCACAGGAATATTTCCTTCGAGCAAGTTTCACTGCCAGCATGTGTTAAATTAAACATTTCAAACATTCCCCTAATACAGACCTGTGAATACTGCTTGAAGTTCATTAGGCTTTGCTCTTGTTTAGAATTTCCATTTAATTAGTTTTGAGACTGTAAAATCTTTATCATTACCCCAAGCAAGATAAAATGAGAAAGTTTAATACACTTCATTTGTGCCATGAACCAAGTAATTTGTGAAATGTTCTGTATGAATAAGGTAGGTCTTTTAATGACTTACCATTTTCAATTTGATTACTGTTCATATATTGTTATGACCAATTTAGGGTCCCATTGTATTTTGTGAATATATCTTTGAGAATTGCTAGAAATGCCCTCACGTATTGAAAAGATAGTATAATATTTTAAAAATTTATTCCAAATGCATACAACTCAAGGGGTTTTAAGTGTTTGGTTTGGGTTTTAGTTTATGTTTCTCTTTGGTTGTATTTTTGCAGGGTTTTTTTCGGGTACATTCATTTTAATGTATTTTTGTAATAATAAATAATAATGTCTTCTTTTGGATACTAGATACAATGTTAGTATCATTGCTTTTGATCTCGGGACTGCAAAAATTACTGAAATCAATTACATTTTAATGAAGTCCATCACTGTAAGATGGATTGTTTTAATATCCTCTATATCAATATGCTTCTTCACAACCATAACCTTATCACAGGTTACAAATAAAAGACAGATATGGTTTAAATATTAATTTTCTGAGGTGCTTTTTATATCATATGAACTAACTATTCTTTAGTTTCCTTACTGCATAAAAAAATGGAAAACCTTATTTCAGACTTAATATTGCTTTTACAGTTTTGATTCAAATACCAAAACTGAAACTATTTATTTGAAGCAAATAAAAACAAAAAAACTCAACCAAACAACTCCTCAACCAAACAACAAAAAACATAAACAAACAAACAAATTGAAACAGTAGAATGCAGCTTTAGAACTACAAATTGGACAGACACCTGAGAAAGTTAAAGTCTTTAAAATTTTGGCCCATAATTAGAAACATATGCATTTGGTATTTCAGTTTGTACAGAATTCTGTATTTCAGTATTTATTACATTCTTTCATTTCTCACTAGAGGTAAATAAATTGACTTCAACCTGAGCAAAGCTTATGGACCATGAAGACTGAAGTTGCTCGTTGTAATTCTCCTGTTCTTTAACAAGACCTTTAAGCATGTTCTTTAAATGGCGCTGTAAATCTGAGCAGTCACAATTGATCTCAGTGGGTTCTAAGATTTCTCCATGCTTTTACAATGAAAAGTAGACACTCTTGTAACAAACCTGATGTCCAGGTTTCTTGGTATTTCCAGTGAATGTTCTCCTTCCCATTCACAGTAAATCAGTCCTTTCTGTGACATCTCAGCCTTAAGAAAAGAAGATCAAAGATGTTTCTGCTCAGATATGTCATTTCAGACACTATCAAAGCAGTAGAGAACGAAGGTAGAAAGGTAAGTATAAGAAATATTTTCTTTGCCTCCAAAAAGCATGATGCAGAAAGTTTCCCTGTTAGAAATTCTACTAAAGTTCTTGTGTTCCAGTGGTTATCCCAAATCTATGTATTTTTGGCTTCCTAATTTTTCAAGCCTGTACATTTTTCAGGCACAACATCCTGCAGTAAAATGTCAGGCAATCAATTTTAATTTTATGTTAAGTAGAAAATTACTTCCTTTGAAGTCTGACATCTTAATCTAGGGATGCTCTGGTAAGTGGTGAACAAGTATTCGCTGTGAATTTCCATCACATTTGTGACTATAGACATTGATTGAAGGGTACATTTCTGTAAGAAACTCTTCATAATAATTACTTTATTCTGAGTATAATGATACATAATGCTTCATCTTCTCTTTGTTTAAATTTTGTTTGGAATATACTTTTTTGAAAATTTTGTTTAAAAAGGGTCAAAGGAGGTCTGAGAACTGACAGCTCTGTAAGTCTCCAAGGATACATATCTTCGGGCTGTATGGCTCAGGGTTTGGAAATTTTAAATTCCCACTTCTAAGAAATGTGCATCTTTGATTTTGCCACTCTAGTTTATCTACTTGATGATGAAGTCACAGCTTAAACTCCTTCGCAAACTCTGGGGAAATGATTAAATTCTAAAACTAATCAGCCCAAATTCCTACAGTACCAGCTATTCAAACCTGAGCACAAAACATACACAACAGACTGTTGGCTAACAGGCTGTCCAAACCTGCTTCTCTTCCTAGGAGGTAAACCAGTGACATGGCAGAGAGGCACAAGGAGAAGAAAATCTTCAGCCATGATGTGCTCCAATGCCATGCAGTTAAAGTGAAGAGCATCTGATCTCCTACAGAAGTTACAGTATGAAAGACAATCAGCAAAATTGCATTGACATCATACAGCAGAAAAGTGTCAGAGCAAGACAGATTGAACCACCTTGAAAAACCTCATCTCTGATTCTCTTCAGGTGTGTTGATACAAGAATTGGTACAAGATCTGTATTTGATCTTGTATCTAATTGATACAAGAATCTACAAAGCTGTAAAATCTGACTTTGTAAACTTATCGAGATGATGATGATGTTTCCATGTAAAAAAATTAACAAAAAATAGAATGAAAACTGAATTCCTATTCAGTTTCTGAACTATTGTAAAAAGACTGGAAGAACTGCAAAAATATCCTAAAAAGCCCATCATTTAAACATAACCCTATACTTCACTTTCTCAAAAAGCAGCTTCAACATTTCCAGCTTCTTACTCATATAAAAGCCTTTGTGGGCATCTAAAAGATCTTTGAGATGTTCGATATTTTTAAAACGTGAAAATTTTGAGCCACCTAAAAATAAAAAACCCCTTACATATTAAAAACTCTTCAGGCACGAAGTTAGACTAGAATTGCACTTAAAATTTCCTAGTGTTTGGCAGTTTACAGGTGCATACTTCAGTGCAGCATTAGTTGAAAGCAGTATTTCAGCTGTAGTCTTTTCCAAAATTATGATGTTCTTCTAGGGGAATTTATGAGACATCAGTAAGCTGTTTGTCTTTAACAAGTCCTCATTGTATCAAATATTGTAGTATTTCTTAATAGCCAGAAGAGAAACCCAATGCTTGGTCATTGTGTCGCATGCCTTCAGCTTGTGAGAATTTCGCTGAAATTGCAATGAGCTGCTGGTCAGTTTTGACCAGCAGCTCTTTAATGCCTTTCTAACCAAAAGAAATGAACCTAAAGCAAATAGAATAGATTTTTTTTCTTTATGATTCATATTTAAGAAAGAAATCAGTTTCTGTCTGTTAGTGTCATATGTGAGGTATTATCAAGGGTAAATGGAAATATTTTAATGAAAGTTTTTTAGAAAACCATCACAGTCAAATGCTTCAAGAATTCAGCAAACTAGGATTCCTTTTAATCTAAGCGTGTTTTTATTTTCATAAAAGGAATGTTGAGTGCTTTGCAATACATCTGTTCGAGGTAATGTTCAGGAACATTTAACTATAATAATGCACTTGATTAACTTGACAGAATTTTCTTTCTCTTACTATTAAAATTTTGCTCTTAGTAGCTTTCTCTGAATAATTGTTCCTTTTAATAGTGCAGATATTAAAAAAAGAAAAAAAAATTTGCTTTGGAGGAGAAAAAATGTTTTATTCTTGCACTGCTTCATGCTTCCAGTTTTCAAACTGAATAAGGTTTGAATAAATAGCAGTCAAACCAGAAGCTCTATAAATATTTGGAAAATTATACAACTATCCTTATCACTACTGCTATTCTTACTACTGTTATTTAATTAATATAATGGTATCACTTTGTGTACTTCCAGACTAAATGCTTTACAGTTTGTAATCAAGTCCAGAATATAGTCAATGTATTTTCCATATTTCCTCATATAACCTTTTTCTAATGCTGATACCCTCATGTACTTTATATTCTTCAGCATTCCCATAGCTTTAAGCAACATAAAAAGCAGACAGTGTTCATTTTGTAGTGAAACATTTGTTACATGTATGGAAGAGTTTAAAAATTACATTTTCACAAATGGAGAAATATTGTTTCAACTTTCAACAAATTTCATCTTCTCTAAAGCATTTGAAACAACTGGAAATTCATAAGGTTACTGATACTCGCAGACATCATGAAATCTGTATTCCAAAATATTATCATAGCAAGCACTGCTGTGTTTTCATATTTTCAGTATCTTCCTTTTATGTGAGTAAATGATAACCAATAATATTTTAAATAAAATGAAATGGCCAGCTTAATGTCCTTGATAGACTAGCATAAACCATAAAACTAAACAAAGGACACAAAATCAATTGAGAATGACTGGCAAAGAGCATGTGACACATCTCACTGATGCCTTGCAGATATGGAATAGCTGAGGGTTTGGACAGGTTTTTGGGCTGCATTTGATTATATCAAATGGCTATGAGATGATGGCAACAGACTCCAAAAGGTTATTTTTCAAACTTCCTTTTGTCTATTCAGTCTTGCTCTCTGCAGCAGAAAATAAATCTTTTCTCTAATTCTCTAAGAAAACTCTTTTTCTATCATCCTATTACTTTATTGTATTGATTATATAAATAAAAATTCATAGAGATTAAACTGTGCATGAGCAAACAGTATATGTCCTATTCACATACTCCATTCATTAAAAATAGGGAGGTTTATGATTTTTCTGATTTATGCTCAGAAATTTAAGAAAGAATACATTGTGTTAATTTTCATAAACTAAGATGACAATGCTATTAAAAATAATTAAACATTTAATACAGAAATAACTGTAAAGCCCACCTAATTATGCTAATCTTTTAAATTCCCTTTGCTGGCTTTCTTTTTCCTTTTTGTTCAAGGCCATATTTATTGTTTCCACCTAGAAGCAGCCTATCATCCAAATAGACAGGATACTCGGCCTCTGTTCAAATCTACATTTATCAAAGCAATTTTTGTCTTGAATAAGGCAGTAACTAAAGAAAACATGTTTATGCAAAAAAAAATCTGACCAGCTCCACTCCTCCTCTATGACTGTCAAGTTTTCTGCTGTGTTTGGGAGCTTGACATATTGTCAGTGATGGATAGGGGTTTTTTTATTGTTTCTAGCAAAATCAAAATAAAACAAACTTCTTTCCCCAAAATTCCTACAGAAAATATAAGAAGACACCTTCCTTTTCTTCAGCCACTTTTAAAGTGGATCTGCTGTACTTTAAGAAATGTAATTTTATTTGCTATTTAAACTAAAATTCAGGAGACATTAACTTAATACAAGTAAACCAGATTTTGGAGCGGACTTCTGTCATATAAAGCTGGAAAACTCCGACATATTTTGTTTCAGAATTTAAACTGGGCTAGACAATTTAGTAAAAAATTTTATTTTCACATTGAAATTAGGAGTGTTGGAAGGTGTGAAGGGATTCTCTTTGTTTTGGACTTGAGGCAAAGAACTAAGTATAGAAGATGAATCTAGAAAAGTAATATTTAACCATTTAAATAATGAATTCATAAGTAAATATTGGGTTATAAAGCAAAAAAAAAAATCTTGCTCTCAAGACAAATTGGTGAAATTACTTGTAAAGTTATGGTTTATTTATATTTCTTTGCAGATATTCTTTGAATATCTTTGAATATCTTCCATTTACAAATTGTTGACAATAAAAATCACACTATATTAAAATATATAAAAGATATATTTGGTAGATATGTATTCAGAGCAAGTGAAGTGAAAATCATTGTCTGGAAATGTGCATGACTAATTAAATTTATGCAACTATAAACTTAGTGGTAGTTATAGAGAAAATTATTGAAGGAAAACATTTTAAGACTATCTTACAGAAAAAAAGAAAAACAAACAAAACTTCTTCTTTCTGTTTATTGAAATTCATTACAAGGCAGTAGAAATAGCCTACATCCTAGAAGTTCAGCCTAGAGCTTTTGGTTTGGTTTAGAGATTTTTTGAGTAACACTCAAAAAAACCTTAATAAAATAAGGTAGACAAACACCATGAACACATTACTGCCAGAATAGTCTCTATTAGCAGAAGCAGAACCGACTCATTGAATGAATTGCTGTAACACAAAACAGGAAGAAAAGTAGAAGAGATGTTTTGAGACCTAGGCACTGCCTATGAAGGTGTGAGCATTTGGCTACTTTTGCAGGCATGATGCCCTTATGCTCTGAGTCTCAGGAAAATGGGCTACAAGGAGCTTATTTAGGACCAGTGTATCACAACATCACACACAGGGAAAGTAATTCAGGTGGGAAAAGGCCTTGGGACATCTCAAACCCTGCTCCTGGCTGCAGCAGGGTCAGCTCTGATGGGAGAGTTGGTCCTGAGGAGTAATGAAAAATCCTTGCTTCCTCCAAGCAGGGGCAATTCCTCTCAAACTCATGCTCTGTGAGGACCCCAGCCCTTGGCAGCAAGTTTTTGAGAGCTGATGTTTGGAGGAAATGTGTGAAGAGTACCAGGTGTTGGCTCCTACACTCTACCCATTATCTTATTGAAGTGGTGTTGGGACTTTCAACAGCACTTCATCTGTGCTATGAGTTAAGCAGGTAGTATTCCAGTAATAAAATTCAAAAAGCTATTCTGTCATGAAGTTAAACTTTTCACAGGCAATTTTAGAGGAACAGCAACTCTGTTCTAGGAGATTCTCAGGCCCAGTTTAGAACTTAGAAACTGGATTCTGAAAACTGATTCCAATAGACAGCTTGCTATTCTTTTTAGGAGGTAAAATATATTTAGGTGGAAGAATGAAAGCTGTTCACTGCTAGAGTGCCAAAACCCAGCCCAGTTTGTGTTCATTAGCAATACTTGCAAAGGAAATTGCAAAGGAAGGGAGGGAAAGGAAGTTTACAAAAGAAAGATCTTCTTAATAAGCACCATGAATTGAAAAATCAAAGTATAACTTAAGGCTTGGATCTTTATCAGGGCTTGTGTTTCCTCTTCTGTTCTTTAATGGGTCTTCTAGGTCAGGCTGCTTTTTCTTTACTTTTCATTTCTGCCTTGTATTGGATAAGCTGATCCCCATGAAAATGAAGATGAAAACCATTACTTTTTAAGTAAACTCTTATAAATATGTTTAAATAACTAATAATTTATTCTATTTCTGGCTCCTTCAAAACTGATTTTTATACGTGTTTTTTTTAACATAAGAAAATGCTTAGTGAAATAGAGGATACTTAAAGCAAAAGGATTCTAAGGAAGTCATCCTCAGCTACAATAGAGATACTGTATTACTTCTGTTAATAAAAATTTTAGATTAAATAAAATTTAGTTCTGAATGGTCAAACGGTTAGCCAGTCACAGCTCATGTGAGTGGTGCCAACTGCTGGGGTGGATCGTCTGTGTTAGGAAGTATAAATTTAGTCTACTCAATTTCTCTAAAAGGGGTTTAGAAGTAACTTGGTAAGACATGAGAAAGACCATTGATTCTGTGGAGTTTTTCAGTTTTTCAGTGAAGCTCATAACAAGAAGAAATAGTTGGAAAGGTAAATTAGGCAAAATCAACTATGAATGCAGCTGCCATTTTTCCTGGAACTGGAAAAATGTCAGGAGAGTGGCAGGATCACCGTCAGTAACTGACACGGCCCCCAGATCCCAGCTAGCTCCACGAGTTCCTCTCGAACTCCGCACACTCTGGGTCAGCCGAGCCGAGTGTGGAAAACCGCCGCAGCCGAATGTTGTGCTGGCGGCGGAATCTAGAGCTGCTGCTCTATCGGGAAGCATGCCGTCAGGGAGGAGGCGAAGAGGAAAGGAGAGACTCCAATGGTCTTTATGGTCCAGGGAAG
>VXBQ01004327.1:0-23392 GCA_013400175.1 Phainopepla nitens | reverse complement strand
GTGTGCATGCACAGGCACTATGTGAACAAGTGAAACAAGCAGGGAAACAATTTAAAATAACGTCTGTGCCTCTCAGATGTTCTCAATACACTATAGTGTTTCCTCCCCCTTGCTCCCCTATACTACTGTTCTATCATTCTAATTTTCTTGTACTGAGTTTTCTGTCTACAAACCATAGCATTGCCATTGTAATGCTATCATGGTTTTAACTCCAGCCAGCCACTAAATACCACACAACCTCTCAACCCATCAGCAGGGTCAGAGAGAGAACTGGTAAAATAAACATAGAAAACTCATGGCTTGAGATAAAAGCCATTTAATAGGTAAGGCAAAAGCTACACATTCAAACAATGTAAAACAAGGTATTAATTCACCATTTCTTCTGGGCTGTCAGATGATCAGCTGTCCCCAGGAAGCCAGAGCTCCATCATGCATGACAGGCTTGGTAAGACAAACACCATAACTTGAAATGTCCCCCTTCTTCCTTTGATACCCACTAAGCATGATGCCATACAATACAGAATATTGCTTTTGTTAGTCAGGGTCACCTGTCCCAGCTGTGTCTCCTCCCTACTCCTTGTGCACCCCTAGCTCACTCGCTGTCCTTGTGCACCCCTAGCTCACGCTGTTGGGGCTGTGTGAGGAGATGAAAAGCCCTTGACTGTCTGTAAGTGCTTCTCAGCAGTAACAAAAACATCGCTGTCTTGTCAACACGGCTTCCAGCACAAGTCCAAAACACTGTCCCATACCAGCCACTGTGAAGAAAATTCTCTCCCAGACAAAACTAGCACAAATGCATAAATTGCTCATCCAATAACTTGTTACTGTCTTGCAATGGCATCATCAAAATAAAATGGAGAATTAGCCCACATTTTTCTACTTCAGAAGTTATCCTTATTCTTAGCAGAATATTATTTTTTAATTTAAGTTCTAACTGCTACCTGAAACAGAACCTGGGTATTGCTAATTAACTCAGAGCATTAGACTGTAGTCCTGTTGGTACCCTTGAATTTACACTCCCATAGTACTCACAGCCTAAAATTATGCTGATGGCACTTGAAAAAATGTTTAGCCAATCCTTTGATGTTTTCTCTACCTTTCACCACAGTATTTGGTATTCCCATGCCTTCCCTCATCAAAAGAGAAGTAATTTTTTATATCATATTTAGTGTGCTTACTGTATAATTTTGTAATTCATCTTAAACACTAGAAAATAAAACAACATCTATATGCAATACTAGACCTTATTCTTAACATATCAAAGAGCCATCACACATGGGCAAGTACTAAACCATATAGTCTCTGATGTACTACCCCCCTCCTCCCCTGCCTTGAAATGTATACCACAAGGAATGACCTATCTTTTTACAGTTTCTGTGAAGAGCTCAGCAGTTCCTAAAGGTCAGTTATGATTAAGAGCGGGAGAGAGAAGAAAAAGCTGCCATTTGTTGGAGTCCTATGAATTAAGGGAAATTCTAGAAACTGGATGTCTTTGTTTTAGATTAATTTACATTTTGGATTATTGATTAAACTGGAGTGGAGAGCAGAATATATACTGTGGTTTAACTCAAGAGTTCAGAAATAGTAAGGTAAAATCTAGAAACCATTATGAATACAAAAACCCAAACATTGAGGGAAGGGTAAATCCCACTAGCTTTCCAAAGAGCGAGTGACATATTCTCTGTATAGATGTTTTACTTACTCACAAAAGCTTATCACTTTTTTTTTTCCTCTTAAATTTAAATGAGACTTTTGAACAGTCTTATTCTTCAAATAACAGCTGCTTGTTTGTTTTTCCTGAAAATGCCAAGTATTCAAAGAGTTAACCTCACCTAAACCACTCCTTTTCTAGCTGTGCCAAATGACTAAGACAATGTCAGCTGTCTTCTGACTTTAATTTCCAAGCAGTTCAACTGTGGCTAATTTTTGATGGTACAGGTGCAGCATTAAACTATCAGGAACATGTTACATAGCAGTCCGTTACAATTAAAAAAAAAAAAAAAACAACCCTGTGGCCCAGTTTTCTGTGGAAGAGTAAGTTTTAAATAAAGTTTCTGGTAGTAATAACAGTAATAATAACAACAAGTACTGGCAAAAAAATAAAGGTTTCAGAAGAACTTCTAATGGTGGCTTACTAAGGTACATTGATTTTGTGAAAACTGCAAGCTACACTTATTTTCTTAATAAATTCTGGGTTTAATATAGTTTCATTAGCTCATGCTCTGGCTCATGAGTCTTAACAGTTTCATCCCATCAGTAACAGTTGTGTAGTAATGTCCAACCAAAAAGACAAGTATTTGCCCCATTATATGGCTTCATAGGTCTGAAAGCCCAGTAGTATGTCTGAAGCAATACTAACCGCAATTATAGGTATAATAATGCACTGTACCTCCACTATTTTTTGAGTTGCACAAGCAAGCCAGCATACTTAGGATGGTTTGTCCTTCTTCAACATGCTTCTGAGACAAAAAAGACTTAACATTTTGCATCCAATTGGAAGTTCATGTCAC
Source organism: Phainopepla nitens (assembly GCA_013400175.1). Taxonomy (NCBI): domain Eukaryota; kingdom Metazoa; phylum Chordata; class Aves; order Passeriformes; family Bombycillidae; genus Phainopepla; species Phainopepla nitens. Next base: position 20,882 of record VXBQ01004327.1, on the reverse strand, counting down.
ATGTTCTTCTTTTAATGAAGCCAGATGTGCACAGAAGACACCCTGAGCATTTCTTAACCCTTGTGGAAAAGCCATCTGGGTATAGTTTGTACCTGGCCAAACTTAAACCTACATCACTATTTTTCTATGTTTCTGTGTCTATTAACTGTCATAGTATTGTTCATGGCCAACTGGGACTTTTCTGATTTTATAAAGAATTACATTTAGCTCTAAAGACAACAACATATTTCCTTCTACTTTCTCCCATAAGAACTGTGACATTTGTTGTATATTCATATTGCTAGACAAAAAAAGTTACAAACTTAGAAATAAATCCACAATACATTTATCATTTACCCTAATTCCTAATTTTGTCTGTAAGGAGAATTTAAGTTTTTAGGTAGTTTTTTATATATTTCAACATTTTATATTTTTTACACTTAGGTTTGTTGTGGTTTTTTAATTGGTCTGCCTTCAGCTACATATTAACCATGTGTTTTACATTCAATTTGGACTAAGAATTCTATATCCATCATAATTCAGGAAGTAATTTTTAAATTCTTAAGATGTAAAAGACTTCTATAATCAGACTGGCAGGACTAGGGTTGTGTAAAGTTTACTTTTAACAATATACTTCCCACGTTGTATTTTTTATGTAAGGAGTTCTGAGTCCACAAGATAGAAATAATTCACAGTATCATGAAAGTGAGGAAAAACTGCATCCATTCTTGCTGCTTCTGCCTGAGCAAGCATTTAATGTAAATTTATGTATTATCTTTCTTATTCTTCTCTTAGAGAAAAGCAGTAACATTGTATGATCCTGATCCCCTCTATCAGGCTAGAGGAAGATTAAGGCATTACAATCTAACATCTGAAGAATTTTCATCAATTCTAGAAACACTATTTGATTCCATTCCACGTAATTATGTGTCCTGTGTTCTTATATGAAAATAGCAGGGGGAAAAAAAGTCATTTGGTAAAACAAAAGAATCTGTCAGTCATCTTGCTCATTGATTTCTTTATTCCTTTCTCCAGTCAATCTTCTTTCTCCTTCAAATCTCTAATAACTTCTGAAGGTACTACATACACTCTTCTAAATAATTGAAGGCCTTACAACAGTTTCTTTTTCTGAGCAGATGTGAGGCTGCATACTGTACAAGGCTGAGAAAACAGAGATTCCTTCTTGCACACTGTGAGAGTGAGTAGATAAGTTGCCTAGAAAATGATAAATGTGGTTTGGAGATTTATTAGCCTTTTAAATTTTTTCTCAGGACACCCTTTTGTTTCTAAGTAATGGAAGAAAATAAGAAAGAGGCAGTTGTTAAGGCACGGAGAAAAACGCTTCCTGAAAGCCGAAGTTTTGCAATTAATATTTTTCTAGAGCAGAATGACATTGCTAGTAGTTCTTGGCCTTCTAAATCTCAATAAGCATTTGCCAAAACCAGCATATACAAAATCCTAGGAATTTTTCACAGATACATACTGCTTCTTTGATGAATGGCATAGAGATCTGGTGGGTCCTTGTTCTTTGTGGGTATCATGTCCCAGTTTGCACAGGGATGTTTTAAGATCTCTTTCTTGACCTGCTCTAAACTTCGTTACAAGCTACCTTGTATAACCCAGTGTTTCTATCAAATAATAAAAATGCATGTTGACCTCTCACTAGTGTTGCAATATTCATCAGTTTAACTTTTTTTGGAAATAGGGGCTGGAATCTGCTTGTGTATCACAAGAACACTACTACTGAGAAATGGCTTTCTGTGTGAAGAGCTTCAGAGTAAAGTGTATTAATTTACTGTACCAAATTATTTGTTCTGCAGATTGTCTTTGGTTCTCTGCCCTTCCTGCACCCAACAAACACCCCAGACCAATGCTACCATGATGTGTTTGCACAATCAATATGATACATTGGCTGCAACATTTTCAGTATTTAGAAAATCTTTAAAATGTGTTTCTTCTTGTTCCTACTGGTTATACCCAATGATTGTAAAGCCATCACTGTAAGACTGAAAATCTCTGATGAATATAAATAAAAAAGGAATCACAGCTTAAAACACACAAACAAACAAAAGAGACCACACACACACAAAAAAAGCAATATATATATATAAATATATATATATATACAGTAAAGAGGTTGTATTTTGTGATGTAAACTGCTTATTTATAGTGAAAAAGCTGCTGCTGAGAAATGGCTTTCTACCCACATTGTTTCTCAGTCAGGTATAGTAATTTGCTGTGTTAAATTATTAGTTCTGCAGACGCTGGGTTCCCCATCACTATCTTCACCACAGGAATGATACTGCAATGTGACCCATTAGCTTTCTGTGAGTTTACTTCAATAGCTGTACACATATACCTCTGATTAATGAAACAGCCTATATATATAAAAAGTCATTTTACTGAAGTGGCTCATCAGAGATTTGGGGAATAGTTTGTCATAAATGTTGGCTATCGTACAACATGGTGCTGAGAATGATTAAAATTATTGCTTTCAGCAGCATACTTCCAGTGCACCTCTTTCTCATTTGCAGTGATAGTACCACCTCGACTGAGAAGAGAGACGAGGAAATGCTCAGAAACATTAATATTCTCCCAAGGGTTCCAATATTCTCTATGTAGATAAAACCAACTTCCATTTTTCAGTCAATTTAAAATTAATAAATAGCAGAGATATTATTTTTTGCTAATAAGGGAACTAATAAATTCATAATGCAGAGTTTCGTGATTACTAGTCAGGTATTTTAATATGTCCTGCTCTAAAACACATGTAATGTAATGATTTACAAAAATATGGCAAATTGTGAGTTAAAGGTTAGTCTCTCTTTCTTAAGAAACAAGAGTTTCTAACAAATGCCATTTAATGAGAAATCTGGTTCTGTTGTTGCACAAGCTGATAAAACTTTTGTTACTCTAGGTGTGGGAAAAAAAGTGTTTCACCTGCACAGAAAAAGAAATCAAAAGTGTTTATAGTTATTATATTTTCAAGACATGCCTAAAAATAGAGTATATCTACAGCATCTCAGTTGAGTGGAAATTTGGAGCAATGGTAGAGCTTAAACAATCTGGTCTATGTACCTGCAGGCCTCTGAGAAAAGTAAGCATTAGCTACAGTAGGATCACTCATATAGTAACAGCTAACTTTTAGGTAACTGTAAGAAATTCTACTGAGTCAAAGTTTTCTATAAAGAATGGGCTAGCTCCCATCTATCCAGGGTATATTCCACTTGGAATCACCAGATCTACGTGTCAAGTGCTGTGCTGTTTTCTTCTCACCTCTACGCTGGACGGAGTGCTTTTGAGGCTTGTCCAGATCCTTACTCATTATCACATAAAGTGTGCACCACAGCCTGCTCCAGATAGGATACTTTTTCTGTTTAAGCCATATATTATACCTATGCATATTATGTGAGCAGCTCTGGATTTCCAAAGATGAAATATTTTTAACCCAGAAAAAAAGCCCAAACAATCAAACAACAGAACAAACAAACAAAAATTCTTCCTGTCTGTCGACTAGACAGGTGAAAAACTAGAATAAAATATGACTGGACTTTTTTTTTTTTTTTTCTGGGAGTAATGACAGAAGATATCCAGAAATTAATGTGGATTAAGAGTAAAAAGCCGATAAGAATGTGGGTTAAGGACAATGCAGGTTAAGAGAAAAAAGCTCTCTACTGAAAGATATTGATGCATTCTACAGTAGAGTCTAAAGAGCTCTCTATCATTTAGAAAAGTAGAACCTCACGTTCCAGAATTTTTTTTTAGCAAAATCTTAAACAAACTTTAAGGTTTTCAACCAAGTCTTTATTTCTCTTGTAAACTTTATTATGTAACCAGTTGTTGCTGTCAACAGCAAAAATAGGCAACGTCTGCTTCATATCAGCTTCAGTAATGAGATCTGCCTCCTCCTGGCAGATCTTTGAGCTCTTAAATGGATTTTCCTGACTTTGGGAACCTTCAGTCCAGCTCGATCTAGTGCTCAGCTCCCAGAACTTACTGTAGCTGTTGCTGCTATTGCTTCATGCCACACTGACTGATGATTCAAAGACTTTCAGGATGCTTACATAATTAGAGAGCTGATAATTTAAAAAAGTCCTCTGTCTATGATGCTTATCAAGTTCGGTTGCATCCTCCTACAACCTTGCATCAGTAGTTTGGCTCAAAATAAGAAATCTCTAGTGACTTATCAGTACCATTTCCCAAGACACTCTCGTTTTCCCTTCTGTTCTGCCATACAACATCATAACACCAAGTAGATTTTAATAGAAGAATAAATGAGAGGAGAGCTTGACACTACACATCCGCAAGCCAGTCAGCTCGCAGTTTTTCAAATTCACCTCCCTCTTCTGGATTTGAGGTCAGTAACAATGACAGGAAGAGAAGCAGGAACAAGGTAAAAGGGCATAAATTTCTGTGCCTTGTTGGCCTGATAAATTTGTTTCAGAGGGAATTTTGCTGTAGAGATAAACAATTCAAGGTCAAGTCAGTCATGGATTTTGTATCTCCAGAAGAGTAATTCTAGTGAGGAAAGCTTCATGCATACAGAAGGAAATCACTTCTGGCTGAATGACTTAAAAGCTTTAAAAGGTTAGAATCTAAAATTCAAGCAAATAGACTTTATGGCATCTCTTGTATGTTTAATAAAGGAAATGGTAAGTCTTTGGGAAAAACACTAGTAGGAAAATGCTACACAGATTTCATATCTCTAAATCAATTATAGGATATGACTCTGAAGTCCTTTAATTTATACTGGATGACCTACTCTGCTACCTAGGCATTGAATGTGGGTCTCAGTCACTAGGACAAAGGTTGTTCTGGCTAAAAGGTATAAATCCAACAGAATTCATGGAGACTTCCACAGCAGTATAAATCAGGAATACCTGCCCCTGAATAAGAGGCCAAAAGGTACACAGATATTCATAACCAAGAACATCATTTGACCCACTGAGATTGTGACATTTTCAAAATAGTAAAGAATGTGAGATTATGGTCTCAACTCTGCCAATTCACCAATAGTCAAGTGGGAGTAAGTTTCTGGGGGGGAAGCGGGGAGGGACGGGAGGGGCAGTTGTCTGTCTGTCTGTCTGTCTGTCTGTCTGTCTGTGTAAAGCTTTCCATCAGAAGGCCTGTTCCTCACTTGATCCTCTTAATAAAGTGAGGATAGGACTGTCATGTTTTCTGATGTTCCTTTTTCACCTCATTGCATGTGGCTTTTAAAATGTAGATGACCTAAAGGAAAACTATTAAGAGGCCACCTCATTTTGTCTGGATCAGTAACACTCAGTTGGATGATGTATAACATATTGTAATCAAATGTCTTGAAACTTGATTTAGTTAGTTTCATTTATTTATTATATTTATTTATTACAGAATCATAGAATCATAGAATGGTTTGGGTTGCATTCAACCTTACAGATTATCAAGTTCCAACTCCCCAGTGATGGCAGGGAATACTCCCATGTAATACCCTGATATAATTCAGAGTAATTTGCAAAAATAATAGCATACTTTTGCATAAAATCAACCAACCTAGTCCTGGATGGAGGTCTTTTTCAGAGAGGCAGTTACAAAGCTCCTGAATAAATATCAAAGTATTGTTATATTGCTACAGCAATATGTAGTTCTACACTACCGTCACAAGGGGTTTGGGATTTACGGCTGATTTGACTGTTGCTTGGCTTAACAAATCCATAGGTTCTTATTAACTCACTGTAGGATGGGGTATTTCTAGATTTATGGGATCCCATCCTTAGAGTTCTTAAAATCAAAGTGCTTTTGTGGGCTTTGGTTCTGTTTGGGGGTGTTTGAGGGGCCCACAGATACATACATTAATCATCATCAGGCACAATAAAATGCATATAGCACAAGCATTCTAAAGCTCATTTATCTTAAGTAACCTTTGCAGAGAAGCCTTTATCGCTTGTTCAGACAAAACTTTTAAGAATTAGTGAAGCTGTTGTTTTATGAATGTTCCTTTCCATAAAACAGAAACTCTAAAACCTGAAAACAGATGCTAGCTCTCTTTATTGACAATTTAATTTTCAGACTGTTTTGTTACGGACATATGACTTACGCATGGAAAATTCTGTTTTTCTCCTAGAAAGTCTTGAATACTATTTACCAATTTCAATCATATCTGAAACAAACTTCAAATTATGTCTATTAGAAATAATTTACATTAATGTCAATATGAGAGGAGTTAGGTTGGTACTTATTTGAGAATGATATTATATTTATCAGGAGGCAGGAGAGTTCAGATTTTGGGCTCTTTGCAGCAGCAGTGAACTGGCCAGTAAGCAGACATTTCCTGCTAAACTATCCACACCAAGTGCTGTCCCAGTTCCAGGGGATGAAAAGATATCTGGTTTATCTTGTCTGGGTGGATTAGAAGGCAAAAAGTGCAAACTCCTTGAAAAGCAGATGTACTTATTTCTAACATTCATGGAAAAATTTTGAATTTAAAGAACATTTTGTCTCCCATGTGCATTAAGTACTTGGCTTCTATAATCCTTAGATTCCTGGTTTATTCATGATTTGCGGTAGTTATTCTCACCTGGTTGAAGTGGGGAGGTATTTGAGCTATGACATCCTAACTCTAGAGATCTAAAATACTGACTGATATGTTTTCATTATTGTGCAGACAGGCTCAGAAGTAACAAAATAATGACACAGATTTTCTGACAACAGTGTGAACCTCAACTATTACTGTCTCTCCATTTCTATCCTCCCACCTGTCTCCAAGAGGAAAACAGAAGAATCCATCTCAGCAAGGCAGAAGAACATCTGTTTTTCAAAACAGGGCTATAGATAGAAATTTTTGTATGTAACTCAGTATTTCAGTGGTGTGCTGGGGGCACACCGTATTTTCAGTGGTAAGTGTGTACATTAAATAAGCTCATTCTTTATAAACAGCTATTAATAAAACAGATATTTACACTCCAAAGTATAAAATATGGATCCAAATCAACTTCACATCTTAAAAGTTACTTGTATAATTCATAAGTCAGTGACAAACCTAATGAATTAGTCACATAACTGTCACATTAGAGACAGAACTTTGAATTTGGATGCATGTTTTATTTAACGCTTGGTATGCTATATAAATAAATCATGAAAATATACTTCTGACTCAGTAAATAATAATGTAAAGAATAGCATCTTCTGGTAATAAATTGTGGGAGGAAGGGTAATTGAATGACTTTGTGTTATTCGGCTAGCACAGACAAGTGAGATCCTTCAGTAACACTTTCAGGTCCTTGTTGCTTTTTGCCAGTTTAAAGGAGTGATATATCAATCTAGGCTTGACTGCTATAAAAGGTTGTTTGTACTTAAGGTAAGCAGCAAGTACAGTCATCTCTATATCAGGAATAAGGTGGGAATTTTTAATCTCTAATTGCCTGAGTTCTCATAGGAGAACTTCAAATCTCTTCCATCACTACTTTTCTGTGCTCCTTTTCCTTTCATTTCTACATTTCAAAGTGGACAACTTTGTAAGCGGCACGAAAATAAGCACCTCATGGAAAGCCTGCTTGGTAACAAATTAAAATGTATTACTTTGAATGAGAACAGCTTTGTTAAGAGCTTCCACATTGGAGGAGTGGAAAGCAAAAAAGAAAGATATGAATGACATGCAAGGGTAAATCTATTGATTTTGTCATTTAGGAGATATTTTTACTGCTTATACTTTGCTGTATCTAAGACTCTAAAATGCTCAAAGTTAAGGGAAAAACAAAGTAACATGCATACCAAGTCACAAAGTTGCAATTGTAAAAGTAAAAAAAAAAAAAGAAGGCTTGTGATAGAAGGCGCTTTTTTTTCTCAATACCACTGAATCCTTCACAGCTTGAACATAATTTGGTAGCCTGAACATTAGTGGTACCATTTTTCTTCTATGTGTACCTCTAGACTGACTCATTGCCAGTTAAAAAACAGTGACATGCCTTTGGCGAAAGGAAATGTCTAAGCTTACTGGCAATCAGTAAGCACTTTGAGCTTCAAAGTGCTCAAAATATGCATATATTTGTTAGATGAATCAAAACCCTATTCAGGCTCTTGGTAACCAAGTGGCTTTTTGTACAATGAAAATTCCCCAGAGGAAGATTCATGAGCTGAGAAAGAAGTGCCACAAGTGCTTATTTGGTATTCTACTAGGTGATATCTAGGTTTATTAAAATTAAAATTATTATAATTTTGCTTAAAAAATACATGTGATATATGAGATATAGTAATTCATGGTTGGTAGTAGAGCTTTGAATTTACTTCAAAAAAGAAACACCATCTAATTCTCTCAAATTATGAAACATCTTTCTAGTCCTGGATGAATTCAATCTATGATTCTTAATCTCTTTGCTTCCACATATAGTATCTCAACAAATAATCCAGTTTTAATTTGCACTTTCTCTTTTTTTCCTTCCTTAATCATGGTATAGTTTATCCTCATTAAAACCCAAAAATGCTGGCTTTTAATTCCTCTTTATGGTATATATATAATACTTATTCATTAGCAGTCCAGAGGTCCACTAGTATCTTTATCTTTTAATCTTTTAACTACTTTTTTCTTTACTTATCTATATCTTTTTACTTTTGATGACATTTACAGTACATGCTGGAGATTAACTTGCTTTTTTCTCCTCAGAAGCCTGTGAGAATCACATATATGAGAACTTGCAGTCAGATTGAAGATGAAGGAAGAAAGAAGGAACAGAAGATCAGGTAGATGCAAAAGCAATAGGCATTAGCTGCTTGACGCTTGTTAGTCATGTATAACCCTTTGCCCTCACTTCACCAGGGTTCTTAACCTTTTGCTGAGAGATGAAGTCAAAACATGATGTCCTTACATTCACAAGGAGAACAAATTCTTTGTTACATGCAGTAATAAAGATTGTCAGTTGTTGTGAAGAAGAGTAAGGAAGGGCAAATAATCTGAAGGAAAAGGAATAGCTTGGTTTTCAGGACTTCTGCCCTTTTCTTGGAGACACATGCAGAATGTGACAACATTAGACAGAGAAATTTGTAAAGCCAGCAGGGCTGAATTTATGCCTGTATTTATAAGAATTCTGTAACTAATATCACATGGCAAGGACCTCAGATGCTTTCCCTTTAAGATATTTAGTGCCTGCAAATATGAGATAAGGTCTCTGAAAAAAAAAAATTCTGAATTCACAGTTCTGTTTCCATGGAGTCCAAATGCTAGAAGAATGAGACATAGATATGAAACATCACAAATAATGAGAATAGGAGTTAAATTTTTGTTGCTATTGCATAGCAGTTATAACATTAATTTGCACAGACTGTATATAACACTGTAATTTGCAAAGAAGTATCTAATTCTAACTTAAATGCTCAAAAGTTAAAAAATTGAAGATTTCTATAATGCTCTTTTGGTTCATTAATTTGATATAAGAGAATCTCATGTCCCTGAAAGGAGAGCCTTTACGTCTACCACCTCTAGAATAAAACCTCTCCAAGATTGGAAATGAATTCAAAAGTTTCCACACTGTAAGAAAAACATTTTGTTAACAATGCGGTGGCAAGAACATCATATCAATAGGTGGGAAAAAAAGAGGAAACTAAGGGATATAGCTGTTATATATCTATAAAATACAGCTAAAGGAGCGATGTGTATTTCTCCTGTTTTTAGAAATTAGTTTTGTGACATTTCAATTGTCTATAAAATAATGTTTAAAGAAGCAAATTCTTCAGGAGAACTTTAGGACACTAAGTTATATTATTAGCCTGGATCAAGGAATATAGATAAAACCAGGAAGATCCTGGCTTTAGTTATTGAAATTTGAATTTGAGTAAGAAAGATATCCTCTATTATGTCAAGACACAAGCCTGTTTCCGTTAACAAGATAGGCCCTCAGATCTTCTTGTGAGCTCATAAAGTCAAATCCATGTCTTCTTCTGTTTTGACAGAAGCTTCATGAGCTATGATAATGAATAACTGATTATCCATATATTGCATAAGGTACATTTGATAAATAATGAATAATCTATTGAAACAATGTGCTCTTTCTACTTTATCAGTAGTTCGGCACTTCTTTTAATTGCTCTTAGACTTCTGATGCCCTACATAATCAGACTTACAAGGATGGGGAAGCAAGTGACAAAATAAAAGTCAATAGGCCTGACCTGAAATAAATTTACAAAAAAATCCATTTAAACATGTACCAGGCATAACCAGCAGGTTTTGGTAGTGGACAAGGGCCTGCAGTAATGATCTATGGAAAAGGAGATCTGGGACTTCTCTGAGCTGGCCATAGCCAGTTGCAGATAACTCTACTATGGACAAAACCAGCCCACTGAACACACCACTGTACATATCAGAGGAGCATATGGTGCCTCTGCAAAAAGTATATTTAAGGAAGGTTATTAATATCTTAAAAAGGTGCAACAGACCAACATCAAGGCAGATGTGACATCTCAGTGGAGGCAAGGGGGAAAATGAAAGGGATGCCAGCATATACGGGACAACATATCAGAGAGAGATGCAGAAGAGATGTCAAGGAGACAAAAGTAAGACAGCAGAGTAACAGTCTTCTGAGGAAGGCTGGAATGCTCAAGCATTTTGCCCCCAAGCAGGGGCAAAAAGAGGCTCAAACTAGAGGAGGGCCTCCTGAGAAGGACTGTACCAAATATATAATGGAACAGACTATAGCATAACGGCATCTGAGCAGGGACTGGAGCTGAGACACCCAAACAAGCACAGGCAGTTAAATAGGGCTAGTACTAGGAGACACCTGAGGAAAGGGAGATTCAAAACTGATGGGGATTTTTTAGTCCATGATTGTTGCGGCCCTTCTTTTACTCTCAGTTGATGTTACATGGTTTGTTCCGGTTTCCCCGCAGTTTTCACCTTAATGGATTTCCCCTCATGTGTACCCTAAAACCCCTAAAACCTTGTCATTCAATGTATCTCCTCCCCTTGTTTCAACCTTTTTCCCATCCATCACCTAAACCCTGCCCCTCTTTCCACATCCTTCCCTGCCAATCCCCACATGGGCCAACCCCTAAAGTGTCCACCCCCTTGGAAATCCCCTAATCCTCGAGACCCCATTGGCCCATGTGATCCTTTATCTCCTCCCCTTATCCCCACTGGCCCCTTGCTCCTCCTTTGTTCCACCTCCAGAGATATCTCATTGGTTTACGTGTTATCCCCTCCCCTCGATTTTTGGTTGTATAAAACCCCCTGCACAGCAGTGCTCGGGGCTCTTTTGTTCTGTTGTCTTTATGATCAATGGGTGCTCTTCGTCGCTTCCCTGACTGTGTGTGGCCTCCGCAGAGCAGTGGTTCTAGGTTCTGTCAGTGGCACTGCAACTGCCGTGACAGTTCCCCACACTCGACCCGGCCCGACCGGAGTCAGTGGGAGAAACAAGAGCTAGCCGGGCTCCGCAGGGCTGCTTCACACGTAACACAGGAAAGAGCTATTTGTAGATGGCAAACAGTATATTTGCAGAACCCAACTGGCCCCAGCCCTAATAACCTAATCTAGTTTCGCCCTGCCCTACTCAGTGGACTAGACTAGAGAATTGCGGTGGTACCATCCAGCCCAAGCTGTTCTGTATCTAAGACATTAATGGTTTGTTACCAACTTAACCATGGGAAGTTTCTCTACCCAAAACACTTCATTAACACTTTTTAAAAATACTTCTGAGAGTTTTTAATAGAGTTTGAGACCTGTGGTAAATAGAAAATACATGAAAAAAATGAATGAGCAGGGCAGTTTTGGTTCTATATACCTTCCTATTTGTACCTCTTATTTTGCAAAAATAACATTTTTAAGAGGTCTGAAGAACTACTGTCAGGCAGTGTAGAAAAGTGGGAGACAAAGGCCATTCAGTACACTGGGAAAGGAATAGGTAGAGAGAAATGTCATGGAATTATCACCTGGAGAGGATAAAAATGCTATATATTATTTGCTTCACTTCCTTGATCAAGATGAAGTTTCTGTGGTAGAATGAAAAAGGAGAAACTGAACTTGGTTGTTTCTAGTCAACACACTCACTGCTAGTGTCCTAGAGACTTTTGGTATAAGAATAAGTCTTTTGAGACTTTGAAGATGAGGACAAAAGTAGTACCCAGAAAGGCTAAGACAGTGACGAGGTATCAGATTAAAAACAGCTTTTAAAATGAGCAAGTTTCTTGAGAAGAGTTGTATTGGTATAGAGAATCTGAAGTCCAGGACTGTCTGAAAACCAGGATTATTGCTAAATAAGTGTTGATTACTGCTAAGTGTGTTGGGTGTAGCTCACCATCCTAACACTCCTTTTTTAAAGAGGCTGCACTTATTATTTCTTTTCTAGTCCCATTTCAGGACTCCACATAGTTCTCAAGTTATTCTGGTGATTGCTTTATAAGCATAAATATTTGCCCAGAAAAAGTTTGACTTGCTGTTTGTTTTTTTTTTTTTTTTCTTTTTGCATTGTGGCTTGACAGTACCATGAAAATGAATATAGCAAAGTATAGTGTTTTGGGCAATATCTCATCTTGAATACCATTATTCATACATTCTAATAAATTCTAACAAATATTTCCCACCTCCTCCTGCTATCTGACTGTCCACTCAAAACATAAGGAAAAAAAAATTTGCACAGTTAAAAATCTCTTTTCCTCATTTTAGAGAGCCAGGCTGATGGTAAATAGTTTTTAGTAATTTCAGAGAGAAAAGTTACAACTACTGAGATAAACCACTAGAAAACTAAAACACCATACCCATATTTCACTGCTGTTTATTCCTAATATTCAACTGATTGCTGCACAAGCCTAGATAATTTTTATCTTCCCATTAATTTAACATAAAGTGTTAGCAATTCTTGGAACAATCTCACACAAACCTCTAAATAACAGCTGAATAAAACATGCATAAAATGCGCAGAAAGATACATGGATTTAGTATTACAGTGACTGTTTCATTAGCTGTTTATTACTATCTAGACAATAATTGTAATTTTATTATATTTTTGAGTATATATTGGTCAAATAGTTCAATATAATTTCTCCTGATGTGTAACAGTCGTAAATTAGTCTATAGTTCTTCCTTGTTTGCTTACCTTAATAGTAATTTACCGTAGAAATCACTATCTTAAATTTGTTTGGTTTACTTTTTAGCTTTGAATGATCAGCCTAGAGCAGTATTTGATTCATGCTATCAAACTCAGGATGCATTTCTAAATCCTTTAAGCATCACACTGCTGAAAAAACAAGGTGCAGTTTAAAATGATTGCAAAGATTAATCTCTCTATAAGCCTTCAAATCAATAGGATTGATTTCAATTTAAGGTTTTATTTATCCCTGTTATTTCATTTAGTAAAGATCTACTATTTATTTAGAAGCAAGATGTAAGCATATAGAGATAATAATACCAAGTAATTTTTTTTTCTTTCTCATATAATCAATCTTCAGCCAGCATTCTGAAGAAGGACTGTCCAACAAGTAGTGAATTTTTTCAGTAGAAAAGACATATTTTTTTAGATGTCATGTATAGTCACCTAGTCAAATACTTTTTTATGTTCTAACTTCTACTTTTTCGTTAAGGTTATATTTGCAGTAATAAGTAGTAATTGGTGCAAGAAAATGTCTTGTCCACAACAATGACCTGTTTTATTGATGTGAACAATCACATCCCACAGCACCATCAGAATGGTTTTTGTTGGAAGGGACCCTAAAGATCATTCAGATCCAATCCACCTGACACAGTCAGGGACACCTTTCATTTGACCTCCTTACTCAAAGTCCTGTCTTGTCTGGTGGTGGACACCTCCAACAGACACAGTTCTGGGCAACCTATTCCAGTATCTCACCACCCTCACTGTGAAAAAATGCCTTCCTTGTATCCAGTCTAAATATTCGCACTTTCAGCTACACACCATTGTCCCTTGTTCTGTGACTGCCAGTCTTGGTAAAAAAAGAAAATCTTTTTTTGTTAGTCCCTGACATATATTAAAAGGCCAGCCTATGGTCTCCTCAGACACTTCTGCTCTCCAGGCTGAAATAACTTTTACTCACTCAGCCTTTCTTCACTGGAGAGGTGTTCTATTCCTCTGATAATTTTGTTGCCCTCCTCTGGATTTGTTCTGAGAGGTCCATGTCTTGTAATGGAAATTCCAGGATAGAATGAAGTATTCCAGCAGCTAGGGTCTCAGCAAAGAGGAGCAGAGAAACAGAATCAACTCCCTCATCCTTCTGATTGCCCTTCTTTTGTATAATGCAAAAGACTATTGACTTTCTGGGATGCAAGTGCAGGTTGTCAGCCCAAATCCAATTTTTCATCTACCAGTATTTCCCAGTCTTTCTCTACAGGGCTCCTCTCAGGCAATTCATCACCAATACTATACTGATGTTTGGTAATGCCCAAGAGGTTGCCCAACAAAGTTATAGATTCCCCAGCCCTTGAAGTGTTCAAGGCCAAGTTAAATGGGGTTGTGAGGAACCAAATCTGGTGTAAAATGTCCCTGCCCATAGCAAGTGGGTTTGGACCTGATGATGTTTAAAGATCTCTCCCAGCCCATGTCATTCAATGATTCTATGATTTTCCTGACCCAGATACGGGTCCTTGCACATGGACTTGTTGAATCTCATGAAGTTCACATGGGTCCATTCTCAGTTTTGCCAAGTTTACTCTCAAGCTTGTCAATGTCCCATGGCCTATGTGTTGTAGTATACTTTTCTTCCTTTGATATATAGATAGAAAATATACTATCAGACACAAGAAATTCTCTAAAGTAAATAATCAGCTGTAGAGGTTATAAAGTCAGAACTGGTTTAATCTATCTTGACCTTTTGTGCAACACATGATTTAAGTGTGCTTTGTATCAATTTGTATTGCAATGAGAGTTTTGCTCTTAGACAGGTATTGTATTTTGTCTTGATTTTAAATTTCTTACAAAGAATTAATTGCAAATCATACCACTTGTTCAGTTGGTTAACAATGTTAATAGAAATTTGTTTCACTTATGGAGTAGATTTCTGTAAGTTAGCCTAAATTCAATATACTGAGGTGACTAACTCTTCGACAACATATTTCTGTTCATGTAAGTTACAGAATCTGCTCACCCCCCATATTGCCATTTTCTGTGTTCTTTATGCATTCAGTGATTCTATTCATATCCATTTTCTAACTATTTAAATTTTCTTTTGAGTCTGTGTATTTTCTCCACTGATCATGGCTACCTCTTGTGGCACTGGGAACAGTTCTACACGGAGGGATAAGAGAATCAGTCTGTGTTTACCAAGACTATTGCTCACACAAGCAAGGGTTACAGTATTTTTCTGCGCACACTGATCATTCATGGTCAGCTTTTATTTGCTTACCTCCTAATATTTAAGAGTAATTGCTTCCCAAGCTGGAATCTTCCACTCTGAAACAATGATTTATGTTCTTCTATGCTATACAAGTAGATCTTGCCTTTAGCCAAATTTGACATGTTTGTATTGGCTTGACTTCTTAATTTTCCCCTTTTTCTCTGGCCATCCTTGAGTCCTTTATGAGCATTATCAATCATGTAAATTTGTAGTAAAATTGTTAAATTATGAAAGACAAGAACAAATATTCAGGATTACAGTAAAAACCTGCCTGCCTGGTTAGTTCTGTCTGATTGACTACACAGGGAAATCTATCAAATAACATGTGTTTGGACTGGTTTTTAGTGGGCTATTGCATTAAAATAATGACTCATAGTAATACAGGAACACTGAGGGAAACAATATCGTTTTCAGTTGTGAATGCAAAATATTGTTAAACTACATAGATGACACAATTTGCTGCCAATATGCATCAGTAAACAAAAATCTTGCAGATTTGCACTATACTAATAAAAATAATTTCCTAAAATCAAGCAATCAATCCCAATCAAGTTACTACTTTAGAAATTAATAAATAAAAACATCATTATGAAGCAGAATATTTCACAATAATTTTTTGTCTTGCATGGTTTTTTCACATTTACTTGATCTAAATTTATTAAAGAATACTTCTAAGGTGAACTTTTTCAAATTTGAAAAGAACACCCAAATAAACATTGAAAATTGGATTTTAATTATTTCTTTACTTTTTTAGCATGATAGAATCAATGTAACACTTGAAACATAAATTTATTAAGCATTCAATGTCCTATTATAGAGGAAGTTATTTTCATTATTTATAATCACCTTAAACTTAATTTTTATATTTGATTAATGCATTATTCCAAAAAGGTTTTTTATTTTTCTCTGGGTCATTTGGTAGTGAATAAATTATATGCAATCACCATTATTCTCAGTACTTCAGGAATAAAATAATTAAAGTATACCTCTTCCATCAGTTCATGGTAGAGTACTACACAGAAATAAAACAGACTTACAGACTTCGTGATGTTATATAATGTCATATAATCAGATATGGACATAGTAATGCATAGGAAACATTTGCCTGAATATATCAGTTCTTCTTTCCTATTCTTTTATCCTATTGAGATTGCCATGAATGAAATGCAAGTGGCTGATAGCATTTTGTGTAGCTGATTTTCTATTTTGTCAGGGCACAAGATATTTTTTCGTCATATCACAGGGCATTTAATTGCATTACATTTAATCCTTTGTAATCCTTTAAATCCTCCATTTAATCCTTAGCACAATGACACCTTTTTCGTTTGTGCTTTGCAGCATGTTTTTAAAGGCGAGGAAGTTAGATCGTGCTTTCAGAAGGAATACAGCACTCCAAGAACTTCAGACTTTTGATTGTGACACCATGCAGATTGCATAAGTACCGTTCACTTACTTGAAATCTGTCAGACTGCATATAAACAGCACCTATATAGTATGTTCATATGCAACAATCGCACATTTTAAGAAATCCATGACTTTCGGTGGGATTTAGACACTTGGATAAGCCTCTCTATGGACAATGGCCATTGAAATTGTGTGGTCTGCTTACCAAGTAGTTGTGTTTAATATTGTCCAGTAGTTCAACTAATCATCATTCTAATATCAAATATTGAAAAACTTTATCTGAGGCTTAAAAGAACTACAAAACCAACACGCATTTGCATTTGCAGTCTTTTTCATTTACATAGTTAATGGCTAAAATGAAGTTTTAGACTAGTAAAATTTTTATTTTTCTACTGCCATTTAGCAGTTCCATTTTCCCTAACATTATTTACAGTCGTTTGAGGTTTGAGTTGTAGAGGTTTTTTGCTTCTTTTTGGTTTCCTCCCAATATGCTGTCAATTTTATTATTCATTAGTGTTACATGCACTTCAGTGATATCTGCCCAGAATACACAGAGATATAAATACATGTATATATGGTTATATAGACTTATAATTTGCCACTGCTTTCAGGTTATGGATTCTCTCTAAGACAACTACACTAAAGAATCCAGACTACTGAAAAACCAACAGCATTCTGATGTCTACTCTTTTTATGTGTGACACCTGATCATCTGTTCTTGTAAAAAGGCTGGGTAGCTAATGGAGAGGGAATCCCAGAATGTAACACAGGAGGAAGAAAACTCTTAAAAAAGTAATGCTCTGGGTATAACTTTATTTCTCACCTCCAGAGAAGATTTGTACCAGAGGGTAGAAGCAAGATTACAGCCACAGAGCCTTTCTCAGGAGAATAGTTTGTATTCAATAGAGAACACCGCTTAAATTTTTTAAAGACATGTTGCCTCATAGTAATCCCTGATAAGGTCATTCATGTCTGGACTGCTACCCACATTTGCACACTAATGATGTGGAGATAAAGCAACAAACATTGTGAGTGAAGTCTTCTTATTAGTCCTTAAAAGCAAAGATATGTGGCTCAAACCTTAAAAGCTAGAGACATAACAGTAGTATTCAGTAAGTATAAAATCACATGGAATGATTCAGCTAAGTGTATCTAGCATACAGGTGTATGGAATATTTGTTTGGATAGCTGTTCAGATTTTGTTTTGATTTGCTTTTGTATCTCAGTTTTCTGCTTGATACTACCAGAACAATATCAGATGTCTATCTGAAAGTAACCCACAAAAAAACAAAACCAAAACTTTTCAGACAATTGGCAATATGGCTAAATCTCTGAACAGCTAGTACCTATTTCTCAGCATTGATGGTGCACAATAACTTGTATACAAAATTAATCAAAAGATCAATTTTTATAATTTTCTCTATATAATTTCCACCTCATATCATTGTTAAAGTCTATGTTACAAAACTGTCATAAGTATGACATACAAGTTAACATACAAGTTATTAATTGTTAACCTATCTGCGTAATCTCTAATATTTTCCATGCAGTAAATGTTAACTTGATTTCCAAATGCCAATCTAACAGTAAACTACTGTTCTGTATACTGTTCTGTATTGCCTGCCCTGGTTATTTCCTTGACTTCATACATCTTCTACCTCCCACAGAAAAATGTACGCAATTGCCTGCATTCTTTGGATGTACAGTGCTTTGGAACACAGATGGGTATGTACATAACCTGTAACAAAGCAAACAAACACACAGAAAAATGAGCAAGGAAGTTCAAGATCCTGTGTGGTCATAGGAAGGAAGCATGCAGAAAATAATTGCTAATCAGTTGAGGATTCTGCCTTATTTTTAAATTAGTTTCATCAGTAAATTCAGTAAATTCTTAGTTGTGAAGGAGAATATGACAAAATGTTGACTATGACTCACTCAGAATTGCTCAATTTTGTTTATAAATAAACTGATACGTGAATGGAGGACCCTACCATTTAACTTCTTAAAATATTGTCAGAATGAAAATTTCCACTCATCTGACTGTAGCCTTCAACATGATCTCTTTATCACAAAACCTCATTATGTCACTGGTATTCTTGAAAGCAAGGGAAAATAAAGTATATGTAATCAGTATGAACTTTAACATTAGAGAAGATTTTAGCTGGTTACTTTGAAAGAGCATGCACATAGGTTATCCTTTTCTTTTAGTAGAGGCATGTCTAACAAGAATCTGTTAGATCCCATGAGAATCTTGATTTTCATTAAATTGCTAACCTTTTGTCAGGTATTGAGATTCATGCGATAAACACATTTTGGGAAACAGTTTTCATTTTAATCTAAAGCACTGTTTAACAAGAATGGTACAATTAAGTAGTTGTACATGCCTAGCTAACAGCAGAGCATGACAAATGAAAACCAAGCCTTACTTGGAAAAAGAGTATATCATTGCCTTTTTATGAGTAATATAGGAATAGAATCAGCCACTTCCAGAATATCTGGAAGTATTTGTTTCCAGAATAAACAAATAATCCCTAAAAGAAGAAAAATGCCAGATTCAGTCCTTAATACAAAACTCATGTTGTATTAATAAAATTGAAATTTTTAAGTCTGTAGGATTGAATATTTACCCTGCCCATCATACAGATATGTATCTATTTCCCACATTTGTGCATCTCTTCATAAAAGACGAAGAAATACATAATATAAGAACCTGATAAAGCACAGGTATATTATCACTTGATTCCTCTCTTAAGCAAAGAACTATGAAACTATCATATGGCTTAGGCAGCCTGTCATAGAAAAAGAATCTCAGTCAATATTCTTATGTAAGATTTCTTCTTTCTCCACTCACCCTTCATTCTTCTACAAAGGCTAGCAAAAATATCAAAATGATCAAAAGACGGAAAAAGTTGGTATAAAATATTTACCTTTAACATCTATAAAATATTTTGCTGGGAATAGGACAGTAGGTATGCTGCAAGAGTGAAAATAGCCTATGCCCTGGGGCAACCAGTATGCAATCTTTTGTGTTGCTTAGTGACTTAAGTGATGACAGGGCTCCAGTTCTGATAGCCTACACATTTAATGCTAAATAAATGATCACAAAATTTTAAATCAGTTTTTAATTAATTAAAGCAACACTCGTTACTCTTAAAAAAGAGAAAAATAGGGAAATCTAACATCATCTAAATAGAGGTCCTACAATGACTCTGCTGCTGAATACAGAATGGCCACATAATCATAGTTATTCATCATGTCTTCTATCAAAAAAATCATTTAAAGCACGGGGGGTTTTGTGAAAGGAGATGGAATAGGAGAGAATTTGTGGAGCAACCAGAAAACAAAGGAGGTTTTGACAGAGTATAAATACTTTGCAAAGATGTGTGAAGGCATCCTGTCTTGGAAACTGTCCTTGGTATGATTTCAAAAGTGTAAATATATATTCTCAGGCACACACATATATACATGCCTGTATGAATTGAAAATTTAATGTAAGTCTAGTGTTCATGAAGCTCTGCTTTTTGTCTCTTACCAAAAAGATTCAGCTTTATTTGAGAACTGGGTTGCTAATTATGAAAACTGAGGATATGTAAATATTGTTAACATCTGACTCCATGCCAGACTAGCTAAGTTACAGTGAGTGAAAATCTTGTTTAAATTGAGTTTGGTTATCTCCCTAAGGCTGTATTGTTCTTTTAACTGCACTTCCAGATTTCTCAAATGTTAAGTACACTGAAGTGCCGCCAGCTGACTTACACAAGGCTGGCAGGTAGAAACAAGAGTAAGTGAGTAGCTGATTGGTTGGCAATAGAAATTAGCTTGTGGTTCAGGATCTTTATACCCAGAAGTCATCATTTGGCTGATTACATTTTGGCATGCTCTGAGACATCCCTGAGTATCTTCAAGCCAAAAGCATAAGGAAGAAGTACTGACCGACTTGTCCAAATTAAGCCTGGGGAGACAAGGCTGTGCTATGTCTCCAAAACTGAAGAGGAACAAAGAGAATTATACCAGCAAGTGAATGAACTGGATGATGGCCTATCAAAAACAGCTATTTCCAGAGACAGACAGTACAAAAAAAAAAAAAATGGATGGCCACTTGTTGCGGCCCTTAATTTTGTTTTGCCCCTTGCATTGTAGTTCACTCCTGTTCCCCCCATGGTTTTACCCAGCTGGTACCCTCCACTTGTCCCTCA
>VXBQ01004326.1:196440-218587 GCA_013400175.1 Phainopepla nitens | reverse complement strand
GGGGGACCCAGCCGCAGGTGACAACAGCGGCGGCTCCCGGGCTCACGCCGCTCGCAGGGCTGTCTGTGCCAGGCGTGCACATGTCCCTGCGCGAAANGCACTTGGTGACAACTAAATCTGTTTCATTATCGTGCCGTGTTTGAGATTCCAGAGGTGACTTCCCAGACCGCATCTCGAAACCTACAGTCAGGAGCTAATTTTACAGATGCTTTCATGAATGGCAGCGAGGATGTTCTTACCATCAGCATGCCCTTAATTCCAGCACCGTAAAAATGCCTCGATTTAAATGGAAACTCGCTGCCTTAAAAATAATATTTCATCCTGGCTGGATAATTATTAATATTAGCATTTGATCGCAATAGTGCTGGCTCCCCCTCGTTCCTGTACCCCCCCCCACCCCACAGCGCTTCGCATTGTCATGTGATTGGAGGGAGATAACAAACCTCAAGAAAGAAAAGGAGAGTGAGAAGACATTTTTAACACGGCATGACCGCAGATTAATAATGCAGGTGGGTTTTTATTTCATTGTATTTTTAGGGGAAGGGAACGAGGCTGTTTAACGAGCAGTCGTGGACACAAAGTGACTGTATTTACAATCCTTGATGTGGCTTTTGGTGGGTAATAAATTATGGCAATATTAAAATTATTTTCTGGCAGCCCAGTTAACTGCGCTGGGGACTGTAAAGCGCCTACTGATTCCATTTATGCCTTGTAATTGCGGTCCACGGTATTGCTCTAAACCTTTTGGTCTATATTGTGTGTAAACTTTTAGCTAATAGACTTTTTTTTGAATGGAGGGACTTTTCTCGGCACTTCTGCTGTATACATTTTGTCTCTGATTTCTGTATTTAATGCCCAAGTCCTGGTTTATGCTTTATAATGTGTTGACAAGTTTTCTAACAGACTTTCTGAAATAATGCACATATATTCACGTCGGTTAGAAACTCCACAGTATTTTTAGAGTCGAGTAGATCTATATCCTAATGCACTGAGAGGGAGTGTAAATCATAGAGGATTTCATAGCCCTTTCAGTAGTTTTCTGTATGAAGTATGAGCAGCGTGGCCTCCAGACGTAACCTTTTAGAAAAAAAGACAGTGCTTTTATTTTATGGTGTAAAGTGCTTTTAGCTTCAGGGCTCTGAACGTGAATGTGGTCAACAAACAGCTCTTGCGAGGGAGTTCGCTGCAGCCTCAGCCCCGCGCCGGGCGCTATGGAGAGGGACGCGGGGCCGGGCTGAGCCCCCCCAGAGACACGGCACCCCCCGCCCGCGTCCTGGGCCCGGACACCCCGCGGAAAGCGGGGGGATGGCCCCCGGCGCTGCCGGAGAGGTCGATGATGGCAGCAGGGTCAGCCCTGGCGCGTCCGGGGGCAGGGGGCTGAGCTGCCTCCGAGCTGGCCCCGGCACCGGCGGCAGAGGCAGGGCCAGAGGGCACAGCTGGGGCTGGGAGCGCCCCAGGAGAGCTGTGCGGCAAGGGGACGCACCCCGTGGCTGCCCCGCTGCACCCCACAAGCTGCATCTCTGCTTCCACCCTCACGGCACCACCGGGACACACCGAGCAGCTCCAGCCCCTCTGTACCTCCTGCACGCTGGTGTCCCTTGCTGGGTTGTACTAACAAACCCAGTGCAAGTGGCAGGTGAACACAGTGAGAAATGCCCAAACGCTGACTGCTAACACCTAGAAACCCTGGCAGATTGGGAGGGCAGGTGAAAACAAACCCAGGCCAGCACAGAAGACCCAGTGGTCACGTTCTGTGGATTGACACAAACTTGTGTGACCTCCTGCTCCTCCACAACCATTCTTTGCCCAAGCTGCAGGGGATGCCTGGCAGTCGTGCTGCAGCATTTGGAGCTGCTGTCACCCTGGCCATGCTATCAGCTGCTCTTTGGGTACGGACTCCTAGCCCCAGAGCAAAGTCAGCTGGAGGAAATGTGGCCCTATAGCTCAGCAAATTCTGAGGTACACGCTGAAATCAGAGCCATGGTGGGTTTCAGGCTGCCTCCAAGGGGAAGGGTGACCTTAGAGAAGGATCTGTCTCATTAGCTGAGTGCCCATCCTGCTGTCCCATGTGAACCAGAGCCCTGAGACCAGCTCATGCCCTGGAGCAGCTGAGAGCAGAGGTGGGCACCTGCCCCTGTCCCACAGCAACGGCAGTAACCTGCAGCAGCAGGACAGAGTGCCCAGGTGAGAACATGCATGTTGTAAAAATCAGTCAAAGATTTAAATCTGCCAAAATGTATCTGTCCCTTTCCTCATACCTCAGCTCTCTGCCTGAGAAACAGCATGGTTCTCCTTACATTCAAGCACCTGAGACTCTTAGAGGTTGCTGTAGGAAAGGATATAAAACTAACTAATTAAGAAGTGTGGCCTTCCTCCATCTCACAGGCAGGCACCCAGGACTGGAACCTGAAGGTGCAAAGGAGCGTGGCACAGTTTATGCCTCGTACTGCTGTCCCTGCCTATCTGCTAATTTAGTGACAGACTTGGCAGTGGGTGAGTTCTGCAACTTTGGTGGGCAAATGTTCCTGCTTCGAAGCTCCAACTGTCACTCACTCGGAGCAGGAATCTCACTTGCCAACATTACAGAACATTAGGACCAAACACAAATTCCAAAACTCTGCCAGTTCCCCGGAGCTGGGCTGCATTATATAACGGCAGATCGCACGGGGTGCTTTCCGACACCGTCTTGATAGTCTCAATCAGGAGGAGGCAACGTGGGTGGAACTCTTATCACACCAGGC
Organism: Phainopepla nitens; assembly: GCA_013400175.1. Classification (NCBI taxonomy): domain Eukaryota; kingdom Metazoa; phylum Chordata; class Aves; order Passeriformes; family Bombycillidae; genus Phainopepla; species Phainopepla nitens. The sequence continues at coordinate 215,846 of VXBQ01004326.1, read as the reverse complement.
TGACTCCCGTGAATGAGCAGAGGACTTGCACGTTCTAGAAATAGTATGTGAATTAGTATTCCCACAGGAGAAACTTGGGAGCTCTGCTTTGCCTTTTCTCCTTTTTCTTTTTTTTTTTTTTTCCCCCTTCTTAATAAAGGCTCAAAATAAACTCTGATTTTGCAAGCTCTTACTGGCAAGCACAGCACACACAGCAGCGAGTCCGTGCAGGATCACAGACGTCTGAGCGCCAGGTGACAGAAAGATTTCGTTATCGGCTCGCCCTAGGCAGGACCTGGAATAAAACCCTGAACTTGGGGAGACTTTTTTTCCATGGGTTTCAGCATGGTCTGGGATTTCAGCCTGCCTCTGCTTGCACAGCACCTAGCACGATGGAGTCCTGAACCTTGACTGGGCTTTCTGGGGATGACTATAAAATAAATGGCACAAAGTGCTCAGGGAACAGACTTTGAAGTGGCAAAAACCTTCCCTTGAAGCACACAAAGAGTTTTGCTTGTGTGTGGGTAGGCAGAGGAAGGCATTACTAAAAATCTCATTTTTAATCAAATGTTTGATTTCAGCCAAACTGGGTTTAGTTTGTGCTACTTACTTAGTTGTCATATTGTAAGTTTAATATTTATACATCTTTTTATAAGTGAACACGTAACCTGCCCCTGAGCATTTCTATGCTACATTTCAAGCCAACATGATTTTAAACTATGTGCATTTAAAACCTCCCAGAACCTGACCTATAATGCAAATCCATACAGTCTTAATTATTGCAGCACCAGCAGCCACGGCATGAGTGAGGTAGCTGAGCTTTTGTAACTAAAGAGGCACAGTAGTTATGGTCTGTCAGTGCTCCTGTTACAATCCCCATCTTGAAGAGGTTATAACTTGGGCTATGTAAATTTGATTGAGCTGAAACTTGGGACTCCAACTGTCAGTCCATATAGGGAATTATCTTATGAATAATTGGCTAACCCGTTGCTTGATTCACAGACTTTTATAAAATGATTTTTAATGGGTTTTAATGTTTTTTTCTTTTACTGACATCTAGGGTATGAATTTGGTACTTCTATCTCTTCTGAAGCTCCATACTCAATGGAATATGTATAAATATCCAAGGTAAAGCTACAGGTACCCCAAGGATTCACGGGGCACACCTGCCACCCTGACCCACCTGCATGTTCCTATACACTGAGAAGAGGCCAGGAACAAGAAATGACACTTCAGTTATCTCCAAAGAGGGTCCTAAATGTGTAAGATAAAGAGAATATAAATAAATATCTTTGCTAACTGTTTCTCATAATCTTTTAATCTTCCTGGGCTTTATCTTTCCTCCAGAACTGTGTGGGAATGAGTCCTACCTGTGTGCTGGCATCATTTAGAAAGGGATGAGCCACTCAGCTTTCAATGTTGAACCTGAGTTTAAATATTGGTTTGTGTTACAAAGGATTTTGCTGATAAATGCTCCCTACTTTTCTCCAGCTTTAAACTTCCAAAAGTCAGTTTTTATCACCTCAAATCACACTAAGACAAAGAGCGCATGTTTAGTTTAGATGCAGGCTCGAGATTTGCCTTGACCCTACAGCAAACAAAGGCCAGCCCAGCACCAGAAAGATGAGCCAGGAGCTGTGAATGGATTGCTCTCAGAGAGCTGGATCCCACAGTTTCCATGTCCACCTCCCCACACAATTAAGGAGCAGGGACACCTGAACTCAAGAGCAGCACCTCCAGCTGTTTCAGGAAGAGTTTTGACCCAGCCTGGCTGCAGCCTGGGGCTCTCACACTGCAGGGTTGTGTCCTGTGTGAGCCATTCCAAAACAAAGCACTGAGAGAAGCCAGGTGCTCCTTGGCAAGATGTTCCACACATCCAACCCCCCTCCCCACTGCCTCACAGGAACCCAGGATGGCACAAGTCGGCCATTTTGAGACACTGCTAAGATCCCAAGCCGTGCATCCAAGCAGGTCACTGTGTCCAAGCCTATGAGCACTAGGAAGACAGGACATTGACACAAACAGCTTCTAAAATTCCTGTTCTGACTTGAGCTGAGAAGTGTACTTCTGTGCAAGTTAGATCCAAGGGGATCAAACTCTCCCGATGAGGAAATCTGGAAAGCCCTGCTCTGAATGTGGCAGGCAGGGAAAGGCAAACATTTTGTCTTGAAAAATAAATCCAGCTATACTTCAAATCAATTTTAAAAAGTAGAATAATAAAAATAACTCAGTAATCTGAGAAACCCAACATCAGCAATCAAAAAGAAATTATTTCTATTGAGAAATTAGTTTTGCTACACAAGATGAAGAAAGATTTAGTTGTTTCCTTATCTGCTGCTGAATGCAGTCCCTCCTTCCTAGCATACTTGGTGTGAGGGACAGTAGAAGGGACAGTGTAATAAAAAAGGATTTTCCTCCTCTAACTCTGCTTGATATAACCCTTGCCAGAGGAATCTACTTGGCCTTGGGTACTGCAAAATTCTTAAGCACATATTTATCTTTGGGCACATCAGCTGTACTTACATGCTTAAAGTAAGCATGTACTCAAGCGTGCTGTTAGATTGGTGCCTTAACATCTTCTGTAAATAACTCACATTGCTTTTTAGAGCTTCAACTTTTAGTCACTTAGAATGCATTGAACTGAAATTCAACATACACAATCATCATTCTCTATATTCATTTTATATTACTATTTCAGGTGACATTTAGGTTTAGCTTTTAGATTCAGCCAAGAAGAAATGCACCTGCTTTGCAGAACATGACATTGTTTGTGTGAGGATCTAGATGAAAAATAATTAATAGTTGAGAGAGCAGAGTCCTTTCTCTGTGCTTACAAATAAGGACAGCTTTACTGTGGGTTTTCACTTTTGCCATATTTCTACGCAAAATTTCAGCTTAATTGTTAAAATGCTTACAATAATATTTTAATGCAACTCTCTGTAGTCAGAATAAATTATTATATAGCCCAAAGCTGCACAGAAAGACACAGCACTGAAGGGGGAGCAGGAGTGGTGGTGAATAACCTGTGATAAGAGCCCACTTTGAGCAGTTTGGATAGTTTTGCCATCATTTGTTATTGTCAGCACACATAATTCTGTCAGAGCAGTATGAATCCTAGCTGCAGTGAAAAGAATGCCTTCTCCCACCAGTATGAATAAGATTTCACTCAATTAAAATAACATGCAAGTATATTGTATGGCATTACATAGAAAGCTGATGTGCATTAAGTATGAATGCTGGGGTTGGGGGGAGTCATTGTACTAATGCTATTGTTCACTGAGCAACTATTCCCCAGCATTTAAAAAAGAAAGGGAAATTAAATACAGAAATCAGAAATAAGTACAATGTTTGATATTACCATACTGAAATTAATGTATTCACAACTTAGACTGTAATTTGCCCTACCGTATTTAGTTTCACAGCATCTGAGAGCCTGGAGAGAGAGAAATAGATGTAAACACACGGAGAGAACTCCATGCACTGTCTGTGCTGACACACACCTCCCTCAGATGTTTGGGTGCTATAGATAAACACAGGGTAAATCCAGGCCATACAGAGCACCAGTCTGTAAGCGCTCTCCCCCACAGGCAGCAGGGAGAAGTTTGGTCTAGATGTGGCTGGAGCAGTGGGGCGCACTGCCAGCTCCTCCTGAGCAGTGCTGAACTCTGCACGGGGGTGAGATGGGCTCCAGGCTCCTGGCACCCCGGTTGGTGCTGCCCAGAAATGAAGGGATCTGAACACTTAGAGGTGCACAAGGACACAGCCGTGGCTGTTCCTGCGAGGAAGGCCAAAAGTGCCTCACAGTAGGTGTGTCTTAGGCAGCCACTGTACTCAGAGCCAATAAAAGTGAAACTATTTTCTATTAGCTCTTATATTCAATGCCACACTGCACATCTGTACATTGCTCATGAGCGGGACTAAAAGATATCTGTACCATGACACTGTACTTTTAAAGTGTCTATTCAATGCCGTTCCCAATCTCCAAGAATTGCCTCCTCCTTAGACTTACACATTCAGTGAGTATGACGAGGCTAATTATTTTTCCCTGAAGTGATCAGTGCACATCTCTAGAACGGACATCACATTTTCAGCCTCAGAACTTAAAAAAACAAGAAAAGAAACACACAACTGCTTTCAAATCCTAAGACAAAAATCAGTTTGGCAAACAACTTCCCTGCCATGGGCTTTACCAGGCTTTACTCTTCCATCAAAGCCCCCGTGCACGTAGAAGCCTCTTTGCCACTTTTGAGGGGGGGCTCTGTATTTTCCTGTCACCTTTCCTTCCTGTAAAGCAATCAGGGAGAACGGCAGGAGGCACCATCAATATGCAAATTGCTGCCAGATAACTGGTTTCGCTGGTTCCGCCTTGGGAAGCGGCACCGCCGCCGCGGGGGCATCGGGGACCCGCGTCCCCCGGGCCCGCAAGGACCGCGCTGCTCCGAGCCCCGCGGGCTCCCGAACCCTCCCAGCCCTCACGCTGCCTCACACGGCCTTCTTCTGTGTGCTCCTGGGCTCTTCTGCCTGGGCATTTCTTCTGCAAGGGACACCTGAGTGCTCTTCCTTCGCCCTGAGAAGTGCTGGCAGTTTGATGTCGCCTGTCTCTAATCAGAAGATGAAGACTTTCGTGCCTCCATCAGCTCACCTGAGAGGTGAGTAGGAAAAAGACTGGCTCATCCCTGAGGGGCATTGCAGACCTGGTCAGAAAAATCTGTGGACACTCCCATGCGGATCTGTATCCAAAGCACACATCCAGGCCCTCTCTTTTCTAACTCGGCATTTGAGGAATGGAAAGGGAGCCACTGGTTTCTAAATTAAAATGAAACTATAATTCACAGGTAAGCATTTGCAAAAGTACATGAGCCCATTTTTAAAAATCACAAAGAAACAGATCTCCGGTGGGTTCCGGGTTTGCTCTGCTGGCAGATTCAAAGCAGCGCTGCTCATCACACCAGCCTTCTGAAGGGCATTCGTCAAAACCATGGGAGTATTTTTAAAACCCCACCAAAGTAAACCATACAGCTAATTTATAAGCATTCAGATGTGCAGCAACTCTAGCACAAATATCCCTATCAGTATGGTGGTGGCCCCATATAATACAATAAGACACGATTCAGACCTGTGACGGTCTATTGAATGCATAATATGCGTTTTTAAAATTGCCTGGAAACATATTCATATTGTAAAATCTAATGGTTCAGGTGGAGCTTTTACTCTTGATCAAATAATAAAATTGTTAGAGACCACTCTGTCATCCCATTGCTCACCAGTCTCCATGAGGACTGTTTTACATTCCCGTTTAAATAGGACAGGAGAGCAAAAAAGAAAAACATAAACCACAGAAGAGTTACTACAGACATTAACTTTTAAGCCAGAAAAGCAAAAGAGCTGAGAAAGAAGCTCCATTCCGGGGGAATTGTCTTTGTCACTCTGCATCCATTGAGGTTTCCTGCAGCCAAAGCCTCTGGACCATGAATCACATTAGGATAAGTCTGCACTCACTAAGTCCCAGGGGCTGTCTGGGGCAAGGTGTCCTTGTTCGGCCTCCAAAATAGCTCCTTCCTGTGCATTTAGGTCTGCCAGGGAAGGGGACTGGTGTGGACAGACAGACAGAGCCTGTGGACAGCTGAGACTCCCCGTGGGATGGAGTGGGTGGCGATGGCCTTGTCCGTGGAAAAAGAATCTGAAGTGCAGACTAGCGATAGTAATGGTGATTACCATTAAAGCGTGGAGCTTTTCATTACTGAAAACTTCAAATAACTCTCCTGAACTATATTTGAGACATTTTTTTTTTTCATGTTAACTCCGGGTTTGATTGCTGAAAAAGGTTGACTGCTAGAAAAGGAAAACCAGTGCAGTGCACAGCAGTGGGGAATCGAAGCCCTTCTTTACCAGAACCCCTGCCATATACGTACTGTCACTCACCTTCCAGACACTCAGTACAACCATTCAATCTATTGAATCAAGAGACTGTTTGATCTTATCTGCATCTGTGAGCTGACTGTCAACCTGCTTGGGCTGCATATTAAATCATCTATAGTAGCTGTATCAAGCTGGGATGATCTGTTAATTCTAAATTTATTAACCCTTAGAGTGCAGTCATCATGTTTAATCTAGTGTAGCCAGCATTTATTTTACAAGACTAAATCCTTCTTTAAGACATGGCTGTGCTGTAGGTTAAGGAATTGGTAAGGTGGAGGAGCTGGTAACTGGGAAGAGCCTGGCTTTGATCTCTGTAAGCCAGCTGGCAGCACCGCTGCTCCAAACACGAACGTGTGCGCTCACGCCACGCTCCTGTGTCCGGGATGTGGGGTGGCTGCACGTGTGTGCAGACCTAGTGACATTACCTCGGAGTTTTGCCTGAGACGAGCCAGAAAATGAGCGGCCTTGAGCAATGTCTGAGCCCTGTGCCTCCAGGAGGACTTAAAATCAAAAATCAAACAGACGGCAACCACTTCAACACGAGCTGAGGGTGGCTGCAGGTGAGGTCCTGCAAGGAGCCACCACCAAACCTCTCCTTCGCGTGGGCTCCCGCTTCTGGGCCCGTAACTGCTGTCCAAACCAATTAACAGATGTCCTGGGAGCGCTGAGGAGCACGGCCAGTGCGGGGCACGCAGGAATCCGAGCGTTCCTCTCCGGGTACGTACAAACGCAGCCCGGCGCGGCCGCGGCGCCGCGCACGGATAATTTCATACGGATACATACATCCGCATCAATATGTTAATCTGTTCGTTACACACACGCGTCCCTCCCTGCCCCTCTCTCCTGTTATCTATTATCTTTGCACATCGCCGATGGTATCAACATATTCACAGCTTTTATTTCAGGCGCAAACTGCTAGGCATGCTTCCTTTTTTGGTAATCATGTGCCCGGTATCTCTCTAATGTAGCCTAATAACAATTTTAGCATTCAGATGAAGCGATTTCATTCTGTGACTGCCTTTTCTATTAGATTTGATTCTGAGAAGCCCCAGTGGGTGCCTCGGAGGCAGAGATCTATCTGTGAGGCTGCAACCGATTCAATAGCAGCCTGAGCTAACCTTGACCTTTCCCTAGACCCTGCTCCATCTGGTGCCAGCCTGGTCCCCCCCTTCTCCTCCTCCTTGCTTCACAGTCAGCATTGATCAAGGCGGAATCGAGCGTCTCTCTCCCTCCAAGGGCTGGGCAGTCGTGGAAAGGACAGCACATTTCAATATATGGAAATGATTGAGCCTCTTATGCAATCGTAAATCTACATACAGCCTCGTGATTTGATATTTCATTCACCTCCAAAGATTCTCACCCTCCCTCCCACCAGCAGGGATTTATAAACTATAAGACAACAGCTTTCCCCAACACCTGGATATTATAAAGCTTGCTGTTTATCGGGAGCGAACGCCTGGCAATTTCATCTGATTCACTTTGTGGTTTTTTTATCACTCCGTTGTTTTCCCTGCATGCCTGGGTTATTTTATTTTTTTTCGGGGGCTTCACCCGCACGCCCCGGCCCTTTCGGGCGGCGGCAGCCGCTCGGACAGGGGCTGTTGGATGCCGCTGTCGCAGCCCCCGAGGGAAGGGGCGGACGGGCTCGGCTCGATCCGCGGCTCCGCATCCCGCTCCTCTCCGGGAGCGTTCCAGTAGCTGGGAACCAGCACAGGCTCCTACGATAATCAGCGCCCGCCACTTTGTCACCTTCCCACTTCTGCTCCGTTTTCTTGTCCCCTTCCCCGCTCCCCCGGGCCCCCCGGGATGCCCCTGCTCGCTCCTGGGGGGCGAGTCCCCCCTTGGCGAGAGCCAGCGTGGCTTTCACCGCCGAGATGCTCCGTGCTGTGCCATCCCTCTGCTCTCCTGCCTCGCTAGGACGTGCACTTACAATCAGTAATCTTATTTTTCTTCCGAAGAATTCTGACGTAACCACAGTTTCTCACCGCATACCAGCCTCGAGATTACATAACCGATTATGTAAAATTATAATTGCAAGATAATATATGCAGACTCTAATTATTACCTAGAGTTTCCCGTGTAGCTGTAGCCAGGCACACAGCACATATGTTAAGAGTCGGTTCTGCAATATTTGCATAGCCAACACTTCTGGCTGGAGACGCGGTGTGGAAAAGGAATGGATAGATATTTGACAGTACATATGTATGAGAGAGATATATTACTTAATAGGAAAATGTATCTGGAAATATATTCCTCTCTGTTTTGAGGAATTTGTTTTCCTTTACCTCCATGGGTAGTAAAAAATAATAGGAAGAAACTGTGAATTACATTGAAAAAAATAGATATATTCAATTTGTCAGTTTAATATTACACTTCCTCTCTGCAATACTACAAAGATTTAGAACATTTCCAAAACTTTCAGCTCTAATCTGTTCCTTGGGTTTGTTTGGAGGACCTGCCACCACATGCCAGCTAAAAATGAGTGTCAATTAATAATAAAACCCACTCTTCCTATTTCTGCACTCATATAATTTAACAGGTTTTGAGAAAATCACGGATGTAATGGTGAGAATTTGCCAGTGTGTGCAATATTAACAGCTTTCATTCTAAAGCACCAAAACTTCCTGGAACAGAACTGCTCAATGTTTTCTTGCTTTTCCCAATGGTCATCTCCACCTATTGTTATACACTTAAAATGCAAAGAATATTCAGCTCCTTAAAAAGTGTGGTTTGTTCTACCAAGAACATAGTTGGTAGAAATAATCTCAGATCGAGGTGGTTCAGGTGAGCACACTATTATTTGTGGCCTGAGAAATTAGAAATAATTTGAAACAAGAAGTGGGAGAGGTTTCTGCTTGTGTTTTCCACCACGTCAGACATGACTGGAAAATCTTTGCCACTAGAATTCAACAGAATTCCTAAAGTCTCTGATTTCTGAGCTACCTGAACAACCACATAACCTCTGCAGAAGTGCCTGAGCACAGCTTGTTGTTGAAAAGCATATTGTACTTATTAGTAAAATGTGAAGTGGCTTAAAAAACAGTTTGAGCTATGAATTGCCATCTGCTCAATGGGGAGAAACAGAAAGTAACTGAATATATTTTCTCACCTTTTTTTATAGTAACATAAACAACACTCCAGAACACTATAAACTTGTAGCTGTACCAAAGGCGTTGGTGCAGTTCACTGCGCTTCAGGTCAGGACTTTGTCCACACTGTTACATGCTGCTTCTTTTAACTCTCTGCAAATGTCCCAAGGTATTTTTTTTCCCCTCTATTAGGTAAGATGGCCTTTTTAATTTCAGGGATTAAAAGTTTGATGCTTCTGCCCTGATACAGGGCTAGCCTGAGGTCTGTGCGTGCCTTGAGACACCAAAATACAGGTAAAGCAGCGTACACAGCTTGTTCTGGTTCCCTGTGTGGGAGGGCAAGAGGGTAGGGTTTGTGTTACCCAGCTTTCATGTAGAGCTTTGCATCACTCATGTCCATCACAAGAGAAATTTGTCTTTGTCTTCTCTTGTCCCCCAGTCCCTTTTTTGCAGGGAGAACCCGAGGAAGCACTCGGGACTGCTTCCTCTGGTGTGGAGCTTTGCCAGCGCCAAAAGCACATTCCTCCGGTGCCTGCAAACACCGTGACCTCCCCCAGAGCTGTGGGGGCAAGGCCATGAACTCGGCTCAGAGCAGGAGAGGCCTCTCCCTGTCCCAGGAGAAAGGCCCTGCAGCAGGGCACTGCCTGCCCTGGTCTCTGCCGGGAGCAGGACTCCCTGCGAGCACTTGGGGAAAGCAACGCTACAACAGAAAGGGCAAAATAACATCTTTCTGTTTTCTGCTTAGCCAGGGTGATTTCTTTGCTCTCCTTCAGCTTTATCCACCTGGGAACGCGGACTTTTTTTAACCTGTTTGTCCCGTTTCTTGCCTAACAGCAGCTCAGCTATCCTGCCCCAAACGCTGCTCCTACTGCCTGTGGATTGGAGGGGAGAGAGTTCCTGGAGCCAGAGAGCCATTCCAACCAAATGGAGGCAAACTGGAAGATCTTGGCTTGGAGTGAGTTTCACGAGGAGCATGAGGACAAGAGAGTTGTGAATTGTTAAGTTCTGTCCCAAAGGACAAGTAAGACAGGAACCCTGCAATGCAGAAATTGTCTTCACCTGCCTGCCTGATGCTTTCTCCTCCCTGAAAGCCTGACTTGTCGAAAGCATCACTTAATAATAATACGAGGAGCAGCCTTTCTGCTCCCTTGGAACTTGGCAGGAGTGTAAATACACAGCAAGGGAAAAGAGGAATCAAAAACTTAACAATAGGAAAGGGAAATACAGTAGTGTAAAGTGGCCTGCACCCCTCATATTTTCATTTCCACCAAATGCCCCTAGAAAAGCTAGGCACAGCAAAAGCCTCGAGATTGATATGCAAAGCGTGTGAGCTGGTTGCAATAGCTGCATCACAGCGCACGCCTAGGTGTTCTACACCTCACACACACATCACCCCCTAGGATTAAGATTCAAATCACCTGTCCTCTGTCGCTAATAAAAATGAAATATATTAGGGGAAGTTTGAATACGGTGGCTTGACAGAGCATGTCGTGTCTCACATGTGAAAAAATGCGACAAGCGCACAATCAAAAAGCAGCTCCCATTTTTGTGGCACAGGATCTTTCTGTTCCAGAGAGCAAAATGTGTGCTTGGAGACCAGGAGAGCCTGAACCCTTAAACTCCTGCAGCCCCCCGAGAGTGCAGTGTGAGGTCAGATCAGTACTCACTGCTACAAGGAGGAAAATCATGTTTTTGTAAGACTTCCAGATTTGCTTTTTGCTCTCCTTTTTGAGTGTGCAGAACATAAACAAAGCATGAGAAGCAGCACTGTACTGTGAGTGGTCCTTCCCCAAGGAAGAAGCTGCCACAGCAGAACACCACCCTCGGGTGGAATTTGTCAATACTGTCATGTTAAGGGTTTGCCAGGGTTTCCACAGTAAGTCTGAGCTATCCCAGCCTGAGGTCCAGATCCTGCAAAGGCTTTCTGGAAAACAGTGTCAGCCAGGTAGATGAGCACATCTCCAGAGAGCTGACAGGGTTGGCAACTTTTTCAGTCCACCCTGGGCTCAGTTTTTCAGGAAAGCAAGAAGCCAGACAGATTTTAGGTTTTAGTGTGCAAAGTGATAAGCAGTGCTCTAAGTGAGACCCAAACAAAAGGACGGGGACTTCCAGGAACAACAGGTTATTTTGTTCTGTGTGAATGGCTTCCATTATTGACACAAGGATGGACATTACCAGTTCAATCCCTATTGGAAATTGTGTCCCTTCCCTAATTGAGGGGATTCAATTAGAAAACCAATTCAGAAAGGTAAATCACAGTTCCAGGTGCTGGAGATAGAAATATTGTAAAGCCTGTTCAGTGTGGGTTCAGACAGCAACTGCTTAAAAAATTGCCCCAACTTCCAGGAAGAATGCTTTAAGAAGCTGTAAACATCCAAATCCCAGGCAGGCCCACAGAGTTACAACAAATGTGTCTTAAATCTGTCAGCTCAACAGGTGACCCTGATGTTGATTTCTCTGGAGTGGCCTTTTCCTCCTGAATTGTCAAGCTGGTGGTGGAGGAAGACAGAAGAGGAAGAACTGAATGTGCCACTGGTAGTGCCATGATCTGCAGATAGCGTGAGGACTTTGCTCCTCAGGACTGTCCATCTGGCACCATTCCTAAGCAATAAAAGCTCACCCACAAAGTATTTTAAAGCAAACAGTTGCTGTAATGAATACCTTAATACTCCTAATACAATACCACAAATAGTAACTACTATAAAAATACCCACTCAGAGAAAAGAGCCCAAGTTCACAGCCCAGCTCCTTCAGAGAACAGGAGACACGACCCACAGAGGCTGAGTTTATATCACAGGAGGGTGAATTCCTCTGCCACTCACTCTCCCCATGGCTAATCCAAGCACACCTGCACACCTTCCAGCAGAAGAGGTGTTCCAGCAACCCTTGGACCTAGTGAAAAGGTGAGCTGGCCACCAGAAACGGGAGTGTGTGCATGAGGTCAGGCACCACATGTTCTACAAGAAAACGAAAAAAGGATTCTACAATTTACCACTTTCTTTTTTTTTTTTTATCTCTGCACAGATTCTCTCTCTGCCTTCTCCAATCTTAGAAAAGCAGGGCCACTGAAACAGCCTCAAGAGCCAAATATTATCTCTGATTCATCAGCACACATCGTGCACAAGAGCAAGAGGTGATTTCGTAAGATACCTGGAACAAAAAGTCTTTATCATTTAAGATCAGAATTTGTTTACCAGGGACATTATTTAACCTAAGGAAGACAGGCAGAAATCTGAAATCTGCCTTTAATTTACTCTGTTATGATCTGTATTATTATTCTTGCAGTTCTCTTTTTAGGTGACTTTACAGTAGGCAGGCTTGAGCAACACAGGACGAGCTACTTTGTGGAGAGTTGAATCCTAAGGTCTGAATTCCTGATTTTAATTTTGTTGGTTCCCAACCAGATTCACCCATTTTTTTCCTTTTGAAACTGTTTACTTTACAAATGTAAAATAAGCACTGAAACCAGATGTACATAAGTATTGTGTCCAAGGAATACTTACAGTACCTGAGAAAGAGCACTGTGTGGAGGGTTTTTTTTGTCTGCTTTGGTTATTAGCATAGTACATCAATTATTTCATGCCATTTTACATCATTTTTTCTTTTATACTTTGGTCTACAATAAAAGCAGTATCTGCTCATATCCTCGTATCCTTACAGGTAAAAATAAGGTCGCTTACATTTTTTAAATTAAGTGTACCTTCCACTAATCTTATGTGTCTTCTTTTTTTCTTTCATGAAAGCAAGTACTGTTTGCTGTGTTGGACTGTTTCAATGAGCTAAATATCTATTGAAAACTCAAATCATTCACTGGCCTCATTTTCTCTAGTTGCTGCATTCAGATTAATAAACCTGTTTCCTACTTAAAATGAAAAGAGAATTCAGAAACGTTTAGCATCAAGTGAAAAAAGCAGCAAGAAAATGACTAACAGATACCGGGACATTGCATATTTATTTTATCCTGTCAATTATTTTTAAAGAATCCCTTGCTTATAGAGAAAGATTTTTTAAAAACGTGGACTATTAAATAAAGATGTCCACAAACACCATTTTCTTCATTTTTCCTCATTTTGGAGAGAGTGAATACTGGAACAGTTTGGGGGTTTTCACTTTATGTTGTTATACTTTTGCCAGCGCTGAAAAGAACTCACGTTTCAAGGGTCACGGAATAAACCTGCATAAAGCGTTTATGACACTGCGGTAACGCATTTATGGAGGCGAATACTCCCGGGCACTTACAACGTTAGGAAAACACCAATATCAGATGTTCTCCTCAACACTTCAAAGCTGCAGCCGAGTGCAAAGTTCCAGAGGTACCAGCTACTCCAGGGTCAGCGGCGGCTCCGCGTAAACGCCTTCGGAGGCCTGGACCTGGAGGTAATTTCAATGTGTTCTCATCCAGTCATGAGCACACAATCACCTATTGAAAGTGTCTGGCTTGGAGTGCAGACAGATGGAGAGCACAGGGGTTAGTACAGCCAGGCCTTGGACTGACCTTTGCAGAGAGAATTAAATCAGTCTGACCTTGTTGTGAAGCCTAAATTATATCCATAGACCCCCAAATAATGCATCTTTAATGCATCGCTGCCCTCTTTTTATCAGCCTCTTTACCTCGAGGGTATCTTGTTTGCTAACTACTGATGTTAAATTGCAGCTATTTATGCTTACATTTGTGACCTCGGTGGACATCTTGTCACATTTTTCATGAGCACTTGAAAAAGTAGAGAAATATTTATATAGAGAGAATATAGAAAACTGAGGTCTCGTTTCACTTCGACATAAAATAAACATTAATAGGAAAAGAAACCTGGTTCAACTGTGGGGCGCTGTATTCATTGTATAAGTCTAACACAATAGTCATTGTATGATTCTGAGCTTCAATATCATCCATAACCTATCATCTGGACAGCCTGGAAAACAGAACGGTGCCACGTAATAGGATTTCCAGTATCTTACAAACACCTTTTCTTCTCAGATATTTTTTAATATTTCAGGATTTTTTTAAAATTCAAAATAGCGCTAAGAACAGAATAACCCCTGTGACACCTGTCAGTTTTGGTAATACAGACCTCTGGACAGAAACAATACCGAGTCCACAGGCTGGAATCTCGACTGGAAACCAGCTCGGTTCAGACCAGGAAGCGTTTAATTGGTGCTTCTGTTGACTGTAACAGCAGAGGAGCCCAGTGGAAGTTCAGGAGAATTGCATCCTTTCCCACTGCCTAAAAGGCTCTGTTTTGTGGTTTTCTGTTGTACCTTAACCCGAACAAAAGGTGCTTCGAAAAAAAAGTCTCAGCCCGAGATGTTGCTTTCCAAGTACCATTATTCTAAAGTGCATCGAGTTCCCGTTTAGCTCCTATTAATCAAAATCAAACTCTGATTTGAACTCCAAAAGGAACAAGGTTTTGTTGCTCTTCTGTTACTTTTGGATCTTGGCTCTGTCTTTGGCTCTGTCACCGGCTGTCTTTGCAATCTGGGGAAGTCGCCAGGGCCTGACACAGGGAATCCTCAGGGAATCTCCAACAGAAAGCTGAGATTTCACAGGTCCACAGTGCACAGGATTGGCACCACACCAGTTGTGTGTAGGAATTCTTCCCAGCAGCAGTGAGCCACCAGGGTGGCTCACCCAGCCTACAGAATCACTCCAGGGCTGGCCCTGCCACCTTGCTGACCTCATCACCCAGCTCTCTAAGCCGACACAAAAATATTTGCTCCCTTTTTTCCAAGTGGGTTTTTGCTGGTTTAGCAAAGTGCATGGAAAGAGCGAGGAGAGAGGAGCAGCAGCAGAACAGAGCACGCAGCTGCAGGGCGGAGAAGAGCAACCCAGTGCAGAACTGATTTAAATCAGCTGCACAACCACACCATTAGATTAAACTGCTGATGAAGGTTAAGTTTGGTCTAATCCTTGGCACCGATGCAGCTGAAATGCTGGAAGAGGATGCTCGCTCCCAGCTTTATTCCTTACATTGAGAAAAGCCCAAACCATCAGAACTCTTTTTGCATCACTGAAGAGCCGCCCTCCAGGATGGGCTACAATGATATGGCTCCTCGGATACACTGGTGCAGGCAGTGTTTGCATGCTGAAATAAAAATAAATATTTCACCTATTCCCTGTGAGATTAGACTGCTTATTTTCAAAATAGATAAAACAGGGCACACTCCATCCCAAATTGCCCACTATTACCTCCTCAAGAAGCTCATTCCTTACCCCAAAAGCGAGCTTTGGGATCAAGTCAGGCACTCAGCACCCTGCAGATCCCACACTGCCAAGGCAGGCAGTAACTCCCCCTGAGAGCTCTGCCTGTGCTGAGTGAAACCTGGCCACAGAAAGAAACAACTGTTGGTCAGAAGCACCCGCCCTGGGCACAGGAAGAGCCACAGCTGCACACAATGCAAACTATGTGGTGTTATTTTAATTGGGTTTCTTTGGCTCACAAGTCCACAGGTGCTGCTGAGAACCACGTAGGGATAATCTACTTGAAAAGCAGAGGTCAGTGCAGCCCACAGAGCTGGGCTGTTGGCATTTTCTGCCTACAAACATGCTAGAAGTCTCTGAAAATGGAAGTTTTGCATTGCCAAAAGCACGAGCAGAGCACAAGCACCAGGCTCAAACATAACTGCTGCAGATTCTGCCTGATATTTTAAGGGTCTTCCAAATAAATAAAGGTTCCTGTATTTCAAGGGACAGGAGCAGCAGCTGACTACAACAACAACCAGTCAGGGTCTGTCAAGTCCCCCGAAACCAGGGTTACTGCTGCAGCCCAGGTTGGAAAAGCAGCTCTCTTCTGGCAGCTGCAGTCTTTCCCCACCTTCTAAACTCTGACAGTTCCAGGGTCACTGAGCCTGATCCCAAGCTCTCACAGCTGAGGCAGCAAAATTCAGTCTTGCCAGCCCTGCTGAGAAGTCTTGCTCCAGCTCTGACCCCAATGCTCTTAGTTCTTCTTCCTCTTATCTGTGGTTCCCTTGTGGTTGCCTACAAGGTGTGTGGAGCAAGGAACAGAGACCCCAAGAGTTATATATGCCT
Source organism: Phainopepla nitens (assembly GCA_013400175.1). Lineage (NCBI taxonomy): Eukaryota > Metazoa > Chordata > Aves > Passeriformes > Bombycillidae > Phainopepla > Phainopepla nitens. The sequence goes on along the minus strand of VXBQ01004326.1, from coordinate 199,835 downwards.
ATCTGTGTTTGTCCAGTTGTGGAAGAGACAATCACAGGATGGAATGGACATAGAGGAGAAACAGACAACAAAAAAGATCTGTGTCTTCAAAATAATTTAAACCTCCAAGGCTGCAAACTCCAAAAAATCGTGTGATCTAAACAGTCACATAGACTATAATGAGTACAAATTACTACCTACTTGCTTTGTCTATACAAAGCAAAAAAGGCAGTGATAATCACTCTATTTGATTCCATGATCTGATTCCTGTGTTACTTTATTTCTCAGAGACTACAGCTCTGCGTACCACAACATGCCTGTCAAGATGTGGATTTACAGGTTACACTGTAGTAGAACCTGCTGGTTTTCAGCTCCAATCGACATCTGCTTGTCAGTACATGCCTGACAGAGTTGCAGTCCAGATTAGGAAACATTTGTTTATGCCCCAAAATCCCCAACATATTTTTCCAGCTATGTTCCCAGTGCTGAGCTCCATGCCACTCCAGCTCTCTGGTAGTCAGCTCTCACACTGCTTCCTGGTATAAAATTGATTAGAAGCAGCGTGAAATGTTATCAAGCTGACCCTTGGGAGGCTGGGCCCAAAAATAACAGATGGGGAAAGTGGCCTTTTGATTAAACTTTCAATTGCCCAAAACTGTACATTTCCCCTCACCGTGCATGTGTACACACGTTGTAACTCAAGAGAAGTCCGTGAGAGCTGCAGGGACAACAGTGAGCTCAGAACAGGCCTATTCTTATCAACACTGGTGTTGCTGAAGTCAGCAGGACACTGGCCATCAGCTTCAGCAGTGGCAGGATAAGGGTCCTTTGTTCCACTTTTTATTTCACATCTCTCTCTTCCTGGTGTGGCTCAGCTGATCCCGGGGAGAGGATGCGAAAGTAACCAGAGCAGGCCCAGGCTGGCTGCCCGTGACACAAGAGCTGCTGGAGGGGGTGGTGGCAGCTGCTTGGGAAAGCCATGCAGATTTTCAGGCATTCTCCAAAGCCCAGGCCAAGGTGCTTTCAGGGTGCTTCTGAGTAAGCGCAGTTTGTACCTTTCCAAGGTCAAAAAATTACCAAAAAGCTCTTCTGGTAAAATCCAGAGAGAGATCCAGGTCCCACTGCAAGGAGACAAAGGAGCCACAAAGGATTTTGGTGGGAAGAAAAACGACAAAGAAAGCAGCACATCTTCATGCACGCCTGTACTGATATGAACCTCTGATAATACAAATCTGATTTACATATTCATATATTTATATGCCTGACTGTTCCCATTTCAAAGAGTCTTATTGCCTAAATTGCTGCAGAATAGCCAGATGTAAAGGAATGAGGGAAGGATGGAATAGCAGACCTTGGAACCTGAATTTCCAGGCCTCTGTAGCTTTGCCACGGTCTCGTTTGCATAGGTTTTTCACTCTATTCTAGAAGTGCCAGCTTACTTTGAGCCACTCATACACAGAGCCCATGGTAGAGATTAGTAACAGAGCAGCTTGACTAGGGATTAAAACACAAATGTTTGTGTCTTCAGGCCCAACATTTAGAGCTCACCCTTCATCCACGTAAAATTTGCCATATCTAGTGACAGGCCATGAGCTGCTGCCGTTTTGAGAACAACACATATCAAAACTGATCACTGCTTTCCTGGGCAGTTCAATGCTGTCCAGACCAGGACCTGCCTCTGTGGGGCACAGCGGGACCCTGTGGTAGCTTTTTTGCATGTCAACAGAGCCACAATCAGTTTAAAACTGGTTTGGAGGCCTACAGATGAATGACAAGAGCCAGGCATTGTAACAAGTAATGATTACTATTATTCTGAAAACAGGGCTTGAGAGGAGCTGGCAAGAGCTAACAGGATGAGGCACATACACATTCATCCTACCTCCTCTCATTCACACTTCTCTTTCTCTCTTTTCAGAGGATTCAAGGACCTTTATGTCCCAACCACAGCTGTAGTTCCTCAAAATTTGAGGGCAGCTCCACTGCAGCACCATCACTTCTTTCTACACTCATTTTCTCTCCTTCTCCAATATGTTCAACCACAGAGTTTGCAATGTGTACCAAAAAAAAAAAAAGTTTCCAAAAGGCTAATTTAGTAATTCTCAAGAAGCACCAAGTCCATTATGGTGAAGGTATTTGGGAAGCAATGGAAAGAAAGAAGAAAAGTCTTGAGCAAGGAGTCGGGATTCAGTCAGGGCATCAGGGTGTACCTATGTGGAGCCTGCACACCCACAGCAATTTAAGGTAATATTTTGGTCACCAGATGGAGACCCCAAGTACACACTGGTTTAAGATCAGATTTGTGAGAGGCAAAAATTGGAATCGCATTCTAGGCCTGTTGTTTAACATGCTACGTATGCGAGATAGAGAACGAAAGAATAAGAATTATCTTTAAATCCCTGCTAAATCATGCCCTGCTTTCTCAAGGCAACCTCGAGCTTTAGTAGTTCAGACTGATTCTCTAGCTGACAATTAATATTAATGGGTAGATTTCACAATGTGGCATTATCACACTGTGCGATGGGTGGGCATACCATCTGGGTTTTGGCAGGTATTAGATGTAATCAAAGGGATTACTTGGCTCAGGAAGAAATAGAAAACCTTGGGTTTGTTTAGTTTTTTTTTTCTTTTGTTTGGATGCAGCTCTAGGTGCACTTAGCTGTTTTCCCCTTGTCCTTTTGTTTCTTGTGATGAACGCTTCCGAGTTTACACGGGGAACGAAAGCCAGATAACCAGCACATTGTGTTACCGGGAGCGAGGACCGATTTGCCTGAGAGCTCCCTCTTTCTCATGCATTGTTGTTTTGGGATCGATTGGCAGCTCGTTTAGGGGTCCGCTGCTGCCTTTTAGAAGGCTAAGCTGCGAATTTAAACAGTGAAGGAATTAAAGGCAAAATATATTTAGATAATCAAACACTCGGACCCTTTTCAAGATAAAAACTGAAGAAATCAGGTGTATGAACAGATGCACGCAGAGGACTTTGTCCTCATCTTCCCACAAAGCAAATACTAAGTGCCAACTTTCCGGGGGGATGGGGGAAGAAAATTCCCCTCCTTCCCTTTTCCTCCTCCCAACCCTGCCACAAACAAGCCCCCGAGCATCAGCAACACTAAAGGGAGGAGATAAAGTTTTAAACTTTGGGAAAGCTATTGATTTGGCAGCTTTTCTCCTCTCCTGTCTGTGCCCCAGCTGATTGTAACTAAGTAATCCTCATCAATCTGTGGTAATGCAGGACCATGTTTATTGCTGTAGTAGTTAAGTTGTTGTTAATTTTACACTAAACGGTTGTTATGATGATGAATGAGTAGCTCCGGCTGCCACCCAGGGGACTTGAGCCCGTACAACCTACAAAAGGGAGATCGCAGAGGGAAGATCAGGGAAAAGCCAGGGCGCCCACCCGAGAAGTTTCTCCGGGACGT
>VXBQ01004326.1:155487-195677 GCA_013400175.1 Phainopepla nitens | reverse complement strand
TGCGGCCCCGGCGCGGCTCTGCCGGCCCCGCTCCCGCCGGGTCCCGGCGCGCTGACCCCGGCCCTCGAGCGCCGGCAGCGCCTGCAGGGAAACAACGCTTCCAGTTGGGGTTTTCTCACCCGGGGATGCTGCTGGTGGTTTCCGAGCTCAGCGGTGCCCGGAAAAAGTGCCCAAAGTTATAACCGGCTGACGTAAGATGGGTATGGAACTGTCGGAGCAGGTCCAGAGGAGGGCAACAAAGGTGATCAAAGGACTGGAGTATTCTCTTGCAAGGAAAAGCTAGTGATGTTGGGCCTGTTAAACCTCAAGAGGAGACAATTTGAGAGGATGTCATCAATATGTATAAATATCTAAAAGGAAGATGCTGAGAAGATGGAGCCAGACTCTTCTTGGTGGTGCCAACCAATAGAACAAGAAGCAACAACAGGAACAAACGAATGCCCCTAATGCACAGGAAGTTCCACCTAAACATGAGGAAAAACTTGGCTGTGTGGATGACTGAGCACTGGAACAGATTGTCCAAAGAGGGTGCGGAGTCTCCCTCACTGGAGATATTCCACAACTGTCTGGACACAATCTTGTGCCACATTCTCTGGGGTGACCCTCCTTGAGAAGAGATGTTGGACCAGATGCCTGACTGTGGTCCCTCCCAGCCTGAGCAGTTCTCTGATTCTGTGCCTCCCTCCATCATTCACCAAAGGCCTGCAGGAGGAGAGGCTCCAAAAAGCCACAGATTTACACATGAATGCAGCCACATCTCTGGCTCAGAGCTCCCTGTGTCAGTGGGGCAGCAGGGGAACCTCACTCAAGAATGAAGATCTTGTTCTCCCAGACAAGAAAATTGTCATAATCCAAAATTCATAATCCAGGTTTTTGCTTCCAAACAACAGCCAAACATGGGAATGATTAAGGATGCAATCAGAAGGTAGTAATCAGTACTGTCTTCCATCTCCACACTGTAGAGATGGAAAAATGTACTAACCAGACCTCCTGAGCTCAAGAGGAGCAGACCTGAAGGGCTAAAGCTCAAGAGAGATTCAGCTATATTACCTTATTCTAAAAAGTTCTCACAAAGCCAGTAAAGGATAAAATGCCATCTGTATATCTACTGCAAAAAATACTGTGTCCACTTTGCCCAAATGGTGCTTTTCCCTGCCATGACAGCACCTCTGTAACTCAGATTTAGCATGTGCAGGAGTTCCCCAGTTCTGAGGGGTGTCCCACAGCAGACTGGGACTGCTGGAATTACAGCAAATAGCTCTATTGCCAGCTGACATCCAGAGTTCAGACACCAGGAAAGCAGCTCAAGTCAGAGAGGGCCAGAAGATAGGATTTCAACTTGCTCTGGCCTTGTCCCAACTCCAGACAATCCAAGGCTTGCTCAGTAAAGCTCCTTTGCCTTTTATGAGAGATCAGAACTGGGCAGCGAATGGTTCAGGTTACACTTCAACATGGGCACCTGCCCTGGAGCCTGACTTACCTGGACCAAGGCCAGATGCGGGTGAGTCACCTAATGAGCCCTCAAGAGCCATTCTCAAGATGTAAAATCTTTGTTTCCCTATTACACTAGGTAACTCCTGAAGCACTGCTGGCATGTCACACAATAGCAGCATTAATTGTGAGAACCTTTGGCAATGCCACCATCCTACTTTTCCATGGTCATTAGCATCCCCAGACTCTTAGCCTCCTAAAACAACAATCCCTCTCCAGCTTGTTTGCAACCCAAACAGGACTATTAAATGGTGCTCCACGGTCTGGGAGATTCCTTAAGCCATATCTGGTTATCATATACTTTCCATACCTATAGTTAACACTAATTTTGGCAGATAACTCAAAGCATCACTGTGGTAACCCTTTCCAGATGCTGACCATGACAGATGGGATTCTCTCAAGAAAGCCGACACGAAAAAGTTCTAGATGGCTCTGGAAGCTCAACAGCCCATCATTAATCCCTTGCACATCCAACTAGTAGCCATGTTGAGTAGGTGAGATCCATCCATGTGGGATTAAGAGCTGCCTCTTACATCATCAGGAATACCAGATGAGTGAAACACTCCATCTCAAATTCAATGCCAGGGTCCAGCCAGCACCAACAAAACCTCACCATAAATTTCGATTGCAAACAGCAGATTATCTGGTATCCTCCTAGAATTTACATAAAACAACATTAACTGCTGGTAAAACAAAGAGCAACTAGACATGGTGGCAAGTGATTCTGAAGGTTTGATTTTTCAGAGCTAAGAAATAAAACTGTTCTGAGTACCTAATTCTCCAGGAGAACAGCAAGAAATACTGTGCTTATGTTGTTTCAGACACTTAGTTCTTCCTGAACCTCCCTGTTGTGCTCAGAGTACCTCACAAATGCAGCAGCTCGCCCCTGGGCCCTGCCATAAGGTCTGGGCCACCTGCCTGGTTCCACCTGCCAGCTTTATCTCGGAGCAGGAGAGGACATGTGACAGGCAACCTTCGAACTCTTGTTCCCCAGTCAGAAATAAGGCCTCATCTCATCAGGTGCTGAGCAAAAAGACAACTTCTGCCACAAACCGCTTGTGATCCAATGTGTTCCCAAGGCAGTGGCCAATATTTACTTCCTGTTAGGATTAGCAGAAAACAGACAAGTGTATCAGCACTCCTTAAAATTAATGGGCAATAAACAAAATAAATGAAGGCCAGTTCTTCCTTATTGACGTGGCCATACCTGTTCTGCGCATGCTGTTCTCGCCTTCCCTTCCAAGGGGAACGCAGCTCCTGTGCCACGTCAGGTCTTGTGGTACCCTAAACTGTAAGAGGACACACAGAGCAATAATCTCTGAATATATTCAGTCATCCAGCACTGGTGTTATTGCAAGCAGCATGGGCTGGAGCACGCAATATTTAAGTCTTTCCACAGATCTGCTACTGCCTTTCAGCATTACTTTCAGCTGTTCACTCAGCCAACTGCATTTATTTCCTCCTCCCCAAGTGACTTGGTCCATGTATGAAGCCAAAGGACCCAATCCATGGCTACCCTTGTGTAGGACAGGGTTCCCTGCAGGATCATCCTCAGTGCATGTGGATCCATGTTCCCACACGAGACTGAGTCTTTTGCCAAGGTCTCATGTCAGTGACTGGCGGGACGAAGAGGCTGCTGGGTGGTCCTACCCCTAAATTATTTGCTGACTGCTTCCCTAGGGACCATGGCAACTGTGGCACAGACAAGAGAATCCCTAAGAACAGCACCGAATTGGGTCACAGCCAGCCACTTGCAGGAGAAAAAGGGAGATGTCCTCGTGTTGGCATGGGGATGAGATGCCGTCCCTCTTCTGTAGGGGCCAGAACCATCTCTAGTCTCAACAATCTACACTCTAAATTAAGGGCTACTACCCATGAGAGGAAAGGAAAATAAAAGGAAGCAGCAGCAATACGAAGAGACCAGGCATTTGTTCCTGGCTCACTTGCTCTTAATGGAGATAACAATACCTCACTCCTTGACAGCAAAGCAGGGAGACTTAATGCATGGAAGTTTGCCAAGTAAATTGAGATCTTTGTACAATAGGCACTTTCGACATGCACAACTCCTGCCTTATTGAAGCAAAACAAAAGCCTCTCACCTTGAGTAGTGTTTAGAAATTAGGAGCCACAGTTTCCCCATGGCACAACACTCCACAGGGTTATTTAAGCTTGTGCACATCCGAACAGCAATGCTTGACTAGTTAAATACTTAACACCAAGGCGGAAAACAGCGCAGCAGACACGGGACAGCTCTGTCTCCTCCACACAATTTCCCAGGTGTTCTCCAGGGCCCCGCTCTGCTCCCTTTGAGCAATGTCTGAGTTTCTAACAAGGCACTGCATCGTGACCTTATCATATCCTTACATCCAGTATAAATGTACGGATGAGGGAAGAAGGGTTGCACGTAAGTGGCCTATTTAGAAAGGTCCCGGAATAGTTTTTGTGCAATTTTCTCCTCAGTTCCCCATCCATCCCTCCCTGCTGAAGTGGCAGGTAACCTGAGCAAGAGCAGCGTGTGAATTGATTTGGAGGCGATCAGCGCATCGGCGTTCAGCTCTGGCCAGCTGCCGTGTCATTGATTGCCTTGGGATCGATTTGCACACCGTTCCCACTCACCTGCCAAGTCAGATGGAGAGGGAACAATGAAGTGAAAAGAAAATTATGTATTTGTAGTAGACACTTTCACCTCTCTCCACATTGTCCCTCGGGAGAAGTTAAGGGACCTGGACTGATTTCAGAGCTACTTTTAGCAAGTGTTAGGAGAAAAGTCAGTACAAAAAAGGGGACAACAGGGATGACCCTCTTCCTCCGTTCCCTTTGACAGTAACCACCTACAGCATAAAAGAAACTAATATCTGTGCCTATAACAGAGGCAGAGGTACAGCAAGGCAGAGTTTTGGCTGATAAATAAATTTTTTACTGTACTGTGGTCTTGTGCACCAGCCGTAGATGATACAGTTTTCTGTTTGCTTACGCCTCATCTAAAAGGGGGACTAGAGCACTCCAACACAAGTATTTCAGATGTCTATTCCAGTAGCAGTGGCAATGACATTTCTCTTGTGTCACATGTAAAATTATCTGAAGCTGGATAACTCCAACTTAAATTTATCCCATTTCTACTGTCCTTTTTTTCTTTTCCTTTCTTCAAACACAAAATAGCATTTAACTGATTCACTACCTTCGTTCTCAAAACCCTACACAGATTCTAACAACATTTTTCCAAAAATCACTCCAGAAAACTCCCATTATGGGCAATAGTCAGTGACTCTCAGAAGACCTGGTTTCATATATCCCTTGGAAAAATGGGTGTTAGGCTCTTAAATCAACTGGAATGCACCACATGTGACACTGAGCTGGACAAGAACACCCAATGCCGGGGGACAGAAGCAATCACAGCAAATAGATGCATAAATGAGGGAAAGCACTATGCTGGGCTATTACACAAGATGCTTTGAAAGCAAGCTCAGACTCAAAAAATTCCTAATCTGCAAACTGCTGAAAGTAGGAAATTATAACCCAGCCAGTGTCACACTCTGCCACACTTTATCTTTTCTCCCTTATGCATCTACTATTGGTCACTGTCAGAGACAAAAACATTGTATTAGAAGGGAGTTTGGTTTGACATTGGAGAGACATTCCTACACTCTTGTCTATTGGGAAATTTAATTTTCACAACATGTGTCAAATAGGTGTTATTTTTCCTTCCTAAAGAGTTTGCAGAAACAGGCAGAGTAATTAAAGGTTACACTTGCAGATACCATCACTATTATAGTTATTACACAATACACTCATGTTATTACAGTCACCACAGCGTTGTGTTCCTTTGGTTTCGGTTTTATCAGCTGGAGACACTTGCTTTCTAATTTCAGGTACATTGCAGGCTTCTAGTGAATTTGGGTCTGAATGGCCATCTATTTAAGAGTGCTGGGTAACCTTTGCTTTGTTATCCTATTTTCAGAGAACACAGCTTACCTTTTAGCACTGCCAAAAAAACTCCAAAACCTGGCACTATAAATTGACCAGCAATTTACAGGGCCTTTTGGGTGACAGAACCTGCAGAATGAAGAGAAACTCGAAACATTGCAGAGCTATTCAGGGTTCTGTAAAGGCCCTGCCTATTTATGAATATTTGTCTCTCCGATTTACATAGATAATACAGAGAATTTAAATTGTAAGCTGAGGTATCAATACCTACATGCAGGTGTCCTCATTTAGTCAAGTGACTCCCATCCTTTTGTGCTCTTCTAAAGTAATTGGTTTCACAGAATAAAGACTTCATCATCTATTTCCAAGCAACAGGTCACAATAACCCTTCTCTCTACCCACCTTCTCCCTGCAGGCACTTTTTGACCCCTTCCTCCCCATGCAGATTATGAAGGTAACGTTTCTTTTGCCTGGGCCTTTTGCCCCAGCCATTTTATTCTTGTGCTTTGAATTCCTCTGATGTCCTCCTCTGTGTCATCACATCACCTTCAGACGCCTTGTTCCAAGCTTCCAGCTTCTCCTCTCTGCTTATTCATTCTCATTTCCTAGTGTTCAGCCTCAGCAACCCCAGTCCTGCTACTAAACCATCATCAGCCTCACACACAGAAAACTCCACATGCACAAGGGTCCCCTCTCACCTTTGCCCCCTCCATAAACTGATCCTGAAGGCCTCGTTCTTCCTCCACAACATTATACAGGACTCATTGCTTTTGTGACATCTGTGAGAAACTGATAACGAAGCTGATAATGAAAATGTTATTGACTATTTGGGTACAATCAGTCCATATCGCAAAGTTTATTAGCTGCAGGTGAAACAAGGAGCAACTGGACACAGTGGCAGGTGATTCTGAAGGTTTAATTTTTCAGAGCTGAGAAACAAAACTGTGCTAAGTATCTATGGTCTGAAAAATCAACCTTTTCAAGAAAAATGCACCTGGATATCAAAGACATCTGAGATGATCCCACAAAGGTACAAGTGGTTTTGAAAGTCTGTTACAGAAACTATTTTTAAAAGAGGAAGAAATAAAAAGAAAAATTCACTTCAGGTATAACCTTTACTCCATTGCTTATGAGTCATTTATGCCTACTGGATTGAGTTGCAGACACATGCAGCAGGAATGAATAAATCCTGAAAGTCAGCTTATCAAAAATAGATTGCCAAGTCATGATTTCAGCTTTCCTCAGTTCCAGTGGATTGCCAAGTATCCCCTGAGTTTTACCGAAATTTGGAGAAGAACCTTGTGAAGAATAACTGACCTGAAGACAAAGAAGACTTTAGAGGAGGCTAGAAGACAAGGAGCATTTTGAAGATGGATTCTGATAGAAAATCCCTGAAGACAGCTGGCTCAAAAGGTGAAGTGTGGTCAGCATTTTTCTCCACAACAGGATGCTGCTGCGTGCACCAACTGGCACACAACTTCCTTTATCCTGACAGCTGCTGGATGCTGATATGGATATATATTTCAAATTTTCCTCAGTCCAGCATACTAATATTAAGCTTTACTCCACCTTTTGCTAGAGGTTCAGCAGAGGCACATACCTAGAAATGTTAAAGGTCCTCTCTGAACCCATGTTCAGAAGAAGAACCCCAGTGCTGGTGTGAACACAGCGATGTTAGGAACGTGCAGGCAGGCCACACTTGCGGCTGTGGGGTTTCTCCACTGACACGCTGCGGGGGGGAGCAGCACATCGAGCACTGACGCAAGGGTCAAATTCGTAAGTAGCTGCACAAACTTCCTCCATGGCTCATACTAGACCTGGTATTTTGGTGTATTTTGGGTGCTCTACAGAGCAGTTATTTATAGAGTCAAGGTTCTAAGAAATGCTCTGTACCATAAGCTTTTGTTTCCTGCCTGAGAAAAGAGGTAGTCTTTTTTAAATGAAAAAGTAACTATGACATTCTGAGCTTGAACCTTGGAACAGAAAATAGTTCATTTACAACGAATCAATCCCATCACACGCAGTTGCTCTGAACTCTGTTCATAATACAGCTCAGTGTAAAATACATCAATTCTATCAAACAGAAAAAAGCAAACATGGCTGCGTGAGTCGTGATGGGTTGTGAAACTGAGTGAGCTTGCACTGTCCCTCAGGATAAATAAATTTTCATTGATCTCCCACTCCATTCTGGTGATCTCCAGAGGGAAGCAGGTTGTGATGAGCTAGTAAACTCCAAAACCAGGAGCTTCTTGCACATTCCTTGTCTTGAGAAGGGAAAAGACTTTGAGAAATATTGTCTCCTCACTCCTAGTAAAGACACACAGTCTGGTGGCCACCTCTGCGTATCTCATATCAAGCTGACTTGGAACCAGAAAGAAATTCCTGAGTCCTTCTATTGCTTCTGTACTGGCTTGTTTCTCAATGCTCTTTGTAGAACTTCTCTGCAGATAATCCAGTGGAAAAACATCTTGGAGCAGATAACTGAGGGGCTGGGAAGGAAGGGATAGCTTTGCAGGGAGAGGAAGTGAGGTCTTCCTTTTATCTTTACAGTGCAACTGCCCCACACAGCAATCTCTCTGTCCCTACTGATGTGGCTGTTACTGATGCAGGCAGATCCATTCCTCTGTGTTTAGCCCTGTCCACACACAACAGGCAGTGCCTTAACTCTAGCACAAAGGACCCTGTGAACACAACTGGGCCATTGACAGATTCTCCACAGTCCAACTGAGGACAGTGCTGCTGTGAACTCTTCTCCTCATCCACTCCTCTGCCCGCAGAGGAGCTCAGATATTCCCTTTCTAACACATGACAGACAAAATCAGCTGGGTGAGTTCAAACCAGCTGTTTGAACTGGTTGAACTAGACCAGTACTTCTGCTTGACACAGACGAGAGGCTGTTGGTGCTGGTGTTGATCAGCAGCTGGGGCATTATTGCCCTTGGCCTGAAGAGAGGGAGCCCAAAGAGGGCATCTCACCATGGCTCTGCATTACTGAGGGATATTAATCCTTTTCAACTATTCCTGTGAAGGAATAAAGATGGGCTATGTGGAAACAGAGCACTTTTCACCAATGTTTCTATCTCCACATTATATCTTTAAATGTAGTGTGATTCTTAATCCAAATAATTTAAACTTCTAAGCTCTCTCACATTTATGCCCACCCACCAGCATTTGAGATGAGCTAACTAATAGAAATTACAAAATCTTACTTTAACAGCCTATTTTATGATGTAGGTAATTACATTCACTATTCTTTTTGAATTACAACTTCAAATACATTTTCTTTGTATCTTCCTCAGTTTAAGGTAAACTTCTGTGGGGTATGGTCCAGTTCAGCAGAGGTTTACGGCAAATACTGAGTATTTCATGCACAGGGAAGAGGCCATAGAGTATTTGTGCACTGTTCTACCTCTTCAAGTCCTCGTAACACTAATTATGAATCATTCACTTTGTGAAATCTGTGTCACAGAAGTCACATGCTGTTGCTTCTAATATTGATTGGTGTAACCCTGATAAGGATCTAATTGAAATCAGTCTGTTGCTTAAGGTTATCTGGATGGTTTTTGTGCTGTGCTAAACCATGGTTTGTGAGCTCACCTTGCATGATACATACCAATCCTGTTAAATAAACCTAGCCTTGCATCTTAAACCTATGATCCAAACCCATATTCTTCATCTGCAAATCCAAGCAACAAAAGTCAGAGATACATACTACTCATTATTCTGTTTTCTAAATATTATTTGAGAAGAATCAAGGTTTTCAAAGCTGGACACCAGAAATGGGTATTCAGATTTATCCTAATGCAACTGACACAGAAAACTTGTTTCTTGGATGTCAGCAAAGGCTTGCACCAAAGATTTTGGAAGTTGATTTAGAAGTCCTGCATGGAAGCGGCTCTGGGAGCAAATGAAAAACATTCGACTCCTCACAGATCTCCCTTTTTTCCATACACCTTCCACCATCTTCTAAATCACAGTGAAGGAATGGGTTGAGATCTTAGAATAGAAAGGGCTGTAAATTCCCAGAAATTCTGAGTAATTATTGACTGAAAGGGAGCAATTTTTCAGATTGCAGAATCTGAACACAGTAGCTTGATCTCAAAGATACTGGAGGTCAGTAGTCTCAAATATGTGGAGCCAGGAGAAGGATGAAGAAAAAGGAGACAAACCTAATCTCTAATCCAATCTAGGAACGGCACTGGAAGAGGTAAAGGTCACATGTGACTAAACCTCAAGGTCTTCTATCAGTAAGATGAAAAAAGCAGTGATGACCACCACTGAAAAGTGCAGGAGAATCAAAAGGCTGAGACATCATAAATCTAAATCCACACACCCCTGATGTGCTAAATATAAAGCCATGAGCTCCATTCTTCCTACTTGGTATATTTTGTGAGCCTGAACACCGTATTTCAATTCTGTGGTGTCAGAACTTTTTTCCCTTGTTTGTCTGTGAAAGAGAATCTTCAGTTCATGCCCAGAGTTTTAACCAAGGCAGTGAAACCTACCCAACTTAGAATTTCAAATAACAGCCAAGAAATGAAAACTCTGTCACCTGCATTGGGATGTTGGTACTAAAGCATAACAATGGCACGTAGGAGGTCAGCATCAGCTGTTCTGCTGACAGCATTGTAACAGATAAAATGGGACAGTGGTGAATAGCAAAGAGAACATTTGGAGCTGCAGCAGGGAAAGAAACCAAAGAAAGGAAGGGAAATGTGCCCTTTTAGCACCACTGTGTGTTTTCCTGCAGAACAGGGCTGTAACAAGGCTCTAAACAGAGAGGGAATGGGTCCATCACTGAAATAGCAAGTGCACTGAGATGTCTTTGCAAACTCCTTCCACCATCAGCAGCCCTTGCAGACTGAAGGATTGTTTGACTTGCACACATTAACCTACAGATCAAAACAAAAAACCACAATAGATCTTCTCCACCAGAGTCCTTTAAACTCACTTATTTAGGCAGATCCCTGCATTACTAAACCCCTGATAATCTCAGAAGCCAAGTAAAACAAACATCATTTCAGAAAAACAATTTAAAAATACCTACATTTTGAAGCCTGAGTCTGAGGCGAGTTTGGTCAAAATTGTAACATAGTTTTGCTGTTAATGACACTTGTGACTGGAATGAGGTATGTGCATCACACAAATTCCATCGTGCTCTGCCACTGAGAGGTCTGTACATGCTCAGACTGAGGGAGGAATGTTTCACATCTGCATAGCTGAGCAGAAAAACTCAAGGAACTCTAGAACTGTTTGAGGCAACTAAGGAAATAGGCTAATACTGACTTCTGCATGTTGGTTTTTTTTGTTTTTTTTTTTTTAGTTTCTTGGCAAAGACAACAAGAAAAATAGAAAAACACTGCATTAAACATAGTTCTATTTTCTGTTGTTAGAATTCAAACCTAAAAAGTACTGGTAAAAATAAAGAGCTGATCTCAGCACTCCAAAAATTCAGAGTGGGGGAAAGGAGTACAGGAAGGGGTGAAATGGATGTCAGAGGAGGGTGTCGGAAAAGTACCCGGGAAAAGCAGAAGTTTCAGACTCTTTATAACCCACCAGCTGAAAGTAAGGTCTGTAACAAAATCTCTAAGAGCAGACAATCTGTGAAACCAAACCTGCAGATAACAAGGTAACTCCTAAATCACAATCTAACAACAGTAGAACTTAAATATACATATTCAGGCTGTCTTTACAGCAAGTGTTTTGCTGTAGATTGGCAGCAATGAAGACACTGCTGCTCACCACACTCCTCCTTCACCCTTGTAAGGCTTCAGCCCAAGAGCCTCTGGCTGCCAGTCTCACATTCTTCCCTCATGGAATCTATAGCCAGGATATAACCTCAATCCAGAGGAAACCAGAGGGAAATATCAGCTTGTTGAAAACTCTTCTCAGTGCTCAGCCATCCATCAGCAAGTCTGTCTGCCTTCAGCCAAAAGCACAAAACTTCCCATTTTTTCCCTCACCTTTCCACCTTGTGGTATTTCTTTGCTAGGGCAACTTGGCACGTGGCAGTAACATGTCCTGGTGTCCCTGACCTCATCCTGTTTGCTGCTTCATTCTGTAAACTGTGACACCATTTCTGATCACCCTCTGGTTTCTGCTGTCATTAAGGACAGTTTCCACAGCACCACTCCAGTGGCACCAGCAGAGATAAGCTGTATCAGCAATATAACCAAGAATGGCTAACAGTAGGATAGTTTTATGGCTGGAAGTTCTATAAACAGCATATGTCATAACTGCATTATAGAGATGGACTTTAATGGGTTCACCTTCACCCCATATAACTGCTCGATTACATCACTAAGAACAGTAAGATAACCATTATTGCATGGTCATAACAGCCCAGTTTGATTGGGGTTTTTTGGTGGTTTGGGTTTTTTGTTTGGTTTTTTTTTGTTGTGGTTTTGTTGTTTTGTTTTGGTTTTTTTGTGTTTTTTTTTTTTCCAGATACACTGGAATAATTAATTTCCGAAACAGGATTTTGAATTTGATTCATGAAAGGCAGTAACAGGGCTCAAATAAAAGTATAGTTGATGTTTGCCAGCTTCCTCTATAACCAGAGACCACTATGTTACTGGGCTTCTGGAAAACTTGTCTTTTACCTCCCATTTCCAAACAGGTGTAACTGTCACTTAAAGAACGTTAATTAAGATAGATCCATTGTGATTTCAGAGTACTTTTTGTCTAAGCTTGATAAATTTATCACAGACAGCCTTAACAATACATAACGAGTTATATCTGCACTTTCTGCAAGTCTATGCAATTAATTTTCTATTTGTGAAAGGAAATGGAAAATGAAATATTGTGCCCTTTCTAATGCAGAGGCAGATGTAATGAATGGCTTTGGCAAATAGTTGTCAAAGTGTGTTAACTAACATCTACAAATCTTTTCCTTCCCCAACAATAGTTTCAGGGCCCAGGATAATTCACTTCCCTTTTTTGTCATACTGATATGACATAGCGAACCCACTGTATCTACATAAAAGAAACATAATTGAATTCAAGTTGCAAACCAATTGTCTTCATCTTTTAGCCACTGGCTTGAGAGATCCCAGGCACAGATTAAAATACACAGTGCTGATCTTTTCAGTATTCCCATTGGAGAACAGAAATCTGGTAGGTAAACACTCAAACAGAAGATTCCCTAGTTTTGGAAGAGGTTGCTGACACACACTGATCACTCTGCTTCCAAAGGGAACAATCACTGTATCCTGCACTCCTTGTCAGCACCCTTTCTTTGTGTGGGGATGGGAGTATTCACACTCTTTGCATTTGGACTTCAGAACTGGCTTCCATACCTTTAAATTCTTACCTTTACCATTAGAAAATATCTATAATACTCTTGCATCCCACCCTATTTCCAGACCATCAGGCAATTTGCTCCAGCTCTCCATTATTTCATTAATGCAAATAGTGGTATCCATAGGGCAGGCCAAAAGAGCTTGTCTTCTGTTGTGCCCCAAACAAGGGGAATTATTCACCAAAACCTACATGAGTTTAATCTTTTAGTTTGCCATCTTAAGGCTTCAAGAGGTTAAGAAGCCTTAAGATGAAGATTACCAGTAACTTCTTGAGTTGGGCCCTTTGGGGCATAGTCTCAAACAGTCTTTAATAGCATGCCCATACACCATTCTACCCCTACTAGCAGATTTCTCTTTTATTTGTGAACGGGGGAAACAGAGCATGGTTTCAAAACTTCAGCTTCTTTCATCCTTTTATATGACTAAGTCCAGCTAAATTCTCCAAGATGCTTTGACTCTGGCTTTTTCTACCTTTGGAGACCTTGCAATTTTCCGAACACTCTTAAAACAATTGCTTTTAACTTTTGGACATATGTGATACTGGTGTGATGCAAACCAGCCAACGTCAAGTGAAATAGTTTAGCAGTCAAGGACAACAACAATGCACAAAAAAAAGCAACACCAAATTGCTTGTAGGTCATCAGTGACAGCACTGAGCTACAAGAAGTTCCACAGCATTACACAAAAGAATAAAACAACATTGCACCCTCAAAACCAAAATTGAAATGACCCAGCAGTACAACCATAGCATTAAATCTGCAAGTAAACTAAGGACAAAGAACACCTGGATGAAAAACTCCTAGCACAGAAGCCATTGTTTTACCTGAAGTCATGAGTGCAACCACACTCACCATGGGAGAAGTTTATCCTCTTATAGATTCTTCAAAGCCTTCTGCTTTTGAAATGCTCAGCCTGAGGCCTGGATACAAGCTATTCCACAGGCACAGAGGCACTACTCAATAGAGAGGGCTCCAGAACTGATCAGGCACAAAATGTATCAGGCATTGGTGGCATTTCAGCATCCTGCCTGCCTTTCCCATAATCAGTAGCATCAAGCAAGAGTTTCCTTCCAGCATCAGAGCAATGCAGCATTCACTTCCATTTCCTCAAGTAAGCAAACGGAGTCCCTGGAGTAATCAGCTACCTCCTTGTTCAAGTACTCCCTTAGGAAATTCAGATTCTTCATCTGTTCAGTTTGAGCAGACACACAGATTTCATTCCCCCACACTTCAGGTGACACCTTAGCTACCTCAGCCTCCCCTCTGAAGTCCCACTTCTACATTGTGTAAATAAGGTCAACAGTAAGGGCCTGTAGAGATCAAAGTTTGGGTCCCTAAGAAGTTTAAGGAGCAAATTAGCCATGGTTTTGCAAGTATAAGTGGAATACAGGCATCTTCAAAGACATCACCAGCCATACACACACACACACACACACACAAACACACACAGAGCCCTAGCTCAAAGGACTGACATCTCTCTGGTATCACCAGAATATTTCTGAGGTAGTTGATGTTTCCCAGGCATGTTACACCTGAAAAGTAGAACAGCCTAGCTAGCAGAGCATTTGCTTCACGAAGCACCCCTCACATGAAAGAAAAATTATGGGAGCAATAAAATTAATGCTGAAGGCATCGCTGCTAAAGCCACAGAACCCACAAGCTGGATAAGCAGCATGAGGCTACTGAAAAGGTAGGTAACTGTTTTGAGACCTCCTGACCTCTGTACTCACCTGATTCCTTCCTAGAGCCAGGTAACAGCACTTCCGCATAGAGACAGAAGTTGTGCAAGGCCTTTGAAAAAACACTTATCAAGAAATACCACCTGACTGGGCCAGAGCAGCCTCAGTACTCATTGCCAAAGACACAGGCACAAGGTATGGTGGAAGGACAACAGTTACCTCACAGCACAGTGGGCACCAGCAGATGCCAAGAAGTGCCATGTGGGAACCAGCCTGCCACAAAGGAATATTAATGTCCTCAGCAAAAGCAACCAGCAGGATTTCTGGGACTCAGAATCAAAACTATTCTGAGGTATGGGCATAGGAGACAGGATGGCAGAAGATGTTGCAGAGCACAGCTGTATCTTCAGATGTTTGCTAGAAAGCACCAATATGGGAAAAAGCTACACACATTGTAGATGGAAACTGCTACAAAACTACACACAGCCCATCCTTGCTTTTATTTTATGAGCTACAAGCTGAATCTGAAAAGCAACTCAGAAGATGCCATGCTAAAAATGCAGCCGGGCTCAGAGGTTATTAGGGCTGGTTGACGCCATCTTTTGAGCCCTTCAGACGCAGACAAACTACTGGTATGAACAAGAGACAAAACTGCAATACAGACAGTTAATTCAAAGCAGCACAGCCTTCACAAGGAGCTGGTGAACAAGGACACCAACCCCAGGGTGCTGCCACATGAAAAGAGGTGCTCAGTGAAGCAGAATGTGGGCTCGATCCCAGTGAGCTACACAGCACTGATGTCAGAAAATGCATCCACCCAAAGTGAGTTTTTTAAGTGTTTGTATGCATCTTTCTCTCAGGATGGCTACTCAAAAGACAGTAACTCAGAATGTGACTTGAGCAGGTATGCAGTCATATAAAGGACAATCATATAGTGAGGTACAGATAATTAGAAAGAAGGAATCCTTCTTTCTACACTTCCAAGGTAGTGGCTTGAGTGTGGAAAATAACAGATGCTGTATGCTGGCCAGGCATGTCAAGTGATATCAATGTCATGATGAGTAAAGATGAGACACATGGGGAAGTGCAAGCAATGAAAAAGTAGCTGTGAACATAGACAAGGCTCCTAAGAGACCTGAAGTAAATCAGAAATGAACCTACTGGTCTTCTATTAAAATATCTTCATTATTCTAAGTTACTGTTTTGACTGCTGAGAACTCAACAGGTCTTCCATTACTACAATAATCACCATATAAATATTTCTGCACATACAGTGTCTCAAACCATGTAGCTTCAGAAAATACATTTTCAGTTACCAAGAAAAGAGAATTCAGCTCCACCACACATAAAAAGGTCAAACCAAACTGGCAAGTTATGAACAGCAATGACAGGTGAGTCATTCCAGACTGGGGAACATCTGGGAAGGCAGTGAGAACAGTGAGACACAACTGGTAGAAAGAACAATGGATGAAAGAGAGAGGAACAAAAATGTGCAACAGCCAAAACCTGCCTAGTCTGAAAAGATAGCAGCCAGAACTAAAACCAGACACCACTTATTAAGAAATTGTTTCCATTGCCAAATCATGCACTCCTGAGGAGTGCTTTGAACAGATAAATTCTTATTTATGTAACATGACTGTGGTTCCATCTTTCTCACTGAAACTGCACCAATGTTCTCACACACCATACATATCAGATGCACACATGAATGTGGAAATTAGTGAGAAAACTACCATGAGCCCCAATAGGCTCACAGCATCGGCACACTCTTTCAAACCCCTCCAGGGAACAAAATCAGGACAATGTCAAATTCATAGGGAAATATCTGATTTACCAATCAAACAAACAGAAGTTTTCAAAGTTGAGCTCATGTTATGGGTTTGTGCATTCAGATGTGCATGCATGTGATGTTACAAGCAGGACGGAAACACGGTAAGTTCCATAAGCATGTTTACTTTTTATCTCTGATAAACACAAAGGAAGTGATTCAGACTTGCCCAGAAGGCAGGGATTCTACTGACATTATAGGTGTCTGTGGTTGTGTCTAGGAGTCTTCAGACAGGTACTGCTTGTGAAAGAAATATTGAAGTCAGCTTTAAAGTATTGAATTCAGGCAAAGGTACCAGACTAGCTTGGCAGCCTGGAGCTCAGCAGGAGCTGATTTATCCTGCTGGAAAGTAATCATCGTGTAATTAATGGAAACATCAGTCTTTATTTTAGGGGGTGGATGGTAATTCTACCACACAAGTTGTTAAGTAAAGTATATGTAATCTGTTAAATACTTATACTTTTTGCACCAACATGAAAGAATGTTTTATTCTGTTTGCAGGAACCATTTTCAGGGGAAAAAGTGACTAACAGACCATGCTTACGTGACAGGTCACAAGAAGCAGGTTTCATATGCTGAGACAAGAGGGGAACTCCACCCTGCACCCTGAGCTTCCAGTCTTGGGTCTTGACCTAATGGCAAAAGTCCTCAGAGACCCTCCAAGAATTACTTCCTTTTCTCTGGTGAAATTAAGCTTCTGCTTCTCTCGGTTGCTCTATCCTTTTTTGGGGACACAATAAGTGTAAACAATCAAAGTCTTTAATGTGCTTCATCTTCTGCACAGGGAAGGATTAATCCTTGAAATTAATTTTAACAGCAGAATCTCAAGTGAAAAGCAGGGGCACTGTTTCTACCAGCACTGCATTCAGAGCAGCACAGCTGTTGATTTAGCTCAATTATGTTTTAATGTAACATTAGCTTTGTTAAACAAAGCTCAGCACCTTGGAGTTAATGGCCCTGGCCAAACAACCTCAGTCCAAAGATGCCACTAGCTGAGGCGAAAGTGCCACTGCATTGTCACATGCTGCTTCTCAGCCAGTGCCTGTCAGCTGAAGAGCTAACCTAGGTCACCTTCGATGGCTACAAGACTTACTCCAAGTTAGCTCAACTCCTTCTACAAGGCACTGAACTAGGCCATGTAGTCCCATCCAAGGCTGCTCACCAGTGTGCTGACCAGCAGATTTTGAACTGGCTCTTGCTCTTCTCACAGCCATGTTCCTGCATGTTCTAGCATAAAACAGATCAGCAGCTGGGCATTCCCAGGGTTGTGAGCAGGCTACCACTGTTAACTATAATAGTTAGACTATTAATTATAGTAATTAGACTATTAATGCCCAGGTGACTTGAATGAGGTGGGCCACAGCCAGCTACTCTAAGCCTTTCTCAGGGCACCCCTACTCAACTGGCACAATCACTTCTTATTGTTGAAGTTAACTTCTGCGGTGGTGGATGTCAAGAGAAAAACAAAATGCAGCATTTAAATCACGCCAGTACAACACCAAACAGCCAAAATATCAACTACATCCTGCCTTTTTATTAAGACATCAGTCATTTTAATTGCCTTACACAGTGGAGTTCTAGCTACTCACTTAAGCTTCTGGACACTGTGGGTAAGTATTTAATGACACCAGTAGTTCTAACAGGTGAGTCTATCTTTCAGTATTTTCCTTCCTGTCATGAGGGCTCTATGTCGTTCTATTCCCAGCCCACTCCAAGGCATTCCTTTAGTTTCTTTGGGTCTTTACAGAACAAGATGCACTTTCAGTGAATGATTTTGAAGGAGCAGGAGAACCAAAGGAAAACAAGTGCACAAAAACACACCAGCAAATAAAGTATGAATGTTTTAGCATTCATTCAAAGCCTTAAGGGTGAGAAGGATTTGGAGAATTAAGACATACCCTTCACACCAAGGATCTTCAATTGAATGCAGACAAGTTATAGGAAGAGTTGACATTAGAGAAAGGAAAGATGACACTGCAGTGAGATCATCAAGGATTAATGCTGCTTTTACAGTGGAGCAGAAGGAAGACAGAGATGTTTAAAATCCCTTCCAAATACTTTCAAGCCGAGCTATTACATGAGATGGAAACAGTGAAGGTGGAATATACTAAGTAGGATTTTTTTTTTCTGATACATATGTATATTTTGGACTGGACTTCAACAAAGAGGAGGTTGCAGTGAAGAGACTGATAGACTTAATAGCAACACAAAACCCAGCACTAGATTTTTTTTGTGAGGTTGGATGAGTGCCAGGGAAAGTAGGGCAAAATATTCCATTAACTTTCACTTTCACAATTCCAGGGCTATTCATCTTTGAGAAATGTAATAAGTTACACAAATGTATACAGGTGTCCACCTAAAATGACTTGTTTTGGAACTCCCATACCTTAATATTACAACTACATATACAAACAAATGCTGCGTGGGTGTTACAGGATCTTCAGACCCAGAAGGAGAAGGACAGTAGTCAAAGTGTTTACCTGCATTGAACAAAGGGTCAAAAAAAAAAAAAAAAGGCAATTTCATTTCAAATACATCTAGGGCTTTCTCATTAGGCCATGAAACTCACAGGTATTAATCATGAAAATAAATGTTCCTTGCCCCTAGGTGCGACACAGTTCTTACACAAGAGAAATGACCAATACAACTCTTTCTCTGATCAAATTACTGAAGATGAAATGAATTTTAAAACAATATCCCGGGTGGATTATGCATTTAGCTACTTAAGAAGAGACTTTGTAAGGACCCCCATTTATTACTTTGAAAAGCCAAGCTAGTTGCTGCCAATAATTAAGGCACAGTCTTGTTCACATCTCACCTTAAAGGCTTTGGAGCTGAAGAGCCTATGGATAATAGCCAGCTGCCCTATTGTACCTCACATTTTGCTTTGAAAAGTTTTGAAACAAAAGTAAAACCAAGTAAAGTAGATGGTGTCATTCATCAGCACTTTATTATGGGGACTTGTCACAGGAAAAACAAATGTTTCATATATTGCCTTTTAAAAAAAATTGATAGAAGAAATCCTATACATGTGTACTCACCTATACATTATATGTAATCTCACAATAGTAATAATAGTAAAAAAATCACTGATTTTAATTAGCACTAGACCCACAATTTAATAGGATTTCATTTAGGCTGGGCTTCTCACAGGTATAAAATGGAGCGTGTGATGTATATTTGCAGGATTAGGGCTCGTGGGCTGATTGCCAGATCTACAGACCTACCCTGCAGCTGCCCTGGGGTTGTGTGCAGACAGTGCCTCACACACTGCACCCTGCACCAGCAGCTCCTGCACCCAGACAAGGCTTTTGTGCCACTCAGCTACCTCTGAGGCTGCTTCCTCTACTCCCCCCTTAGCCAGCCCAGCACACTGAAAAAAATCCAGCAACCACAACTCACATTCCAGCAGTGTCAGGGGTTTGGTAATAAACCATGACATGGGCAGCCAGTTAAGGAAAGAAGGTATCCTTTCTATTTGAACTCCTCATGTCTTAGTCAATAGGACCTCATTATGTTTAGGACAGGTTTTCAAGCTTTCCTTCACAAGACAAGAGCTAGACAGTGTAGAACAAAAGCTCTGATTTTCAGAAAATTCACTGAACTTCAGTATGAAAAAAACCCAGACAAACAAAAACCCCCACACATGGTTAGAAATAAGATCATGAGCAAAAGCACTACTGTTCTGTAACCCAGAGCTCAGCTCTGTGCTGTTTCCAGCCCCTCTCAGCATTGCTCCTGTCCTGTCTTTCTCCTCACCATATGGTACATCCCCGACCTCCTCCTTGCACCTGGAACTGGCATTTGTCAAATCCCACAGTAAGACATCCTAGGATGAGTTCAGCTGCCAATAGGAAAGCTTTTCTGCAGGCTGAGGTTCCTCAGCCTACTAACCTTAGCATGAGACAAGCTCCTGTGCCAGTGTACAAGAGGTAGGGGGAACTTCAACAGCACCAACTAGAGAGGCTTCAACTGGTCTAGAATCACAATTACATTCAGCTACAGCTCAGAAAATCTAAAACCATTGGTATTCAAATGTCCAGCAGAGTAATTACCCACCTAGAAGAATTTTTTCAATTTCTAAGAGGTGTAGAACCAAGCTCTTCTTTCAGATATGCCAGTGTAAATCATCAGCAGAGCCCATGACAGCAGCAATCTGTTCAGATCTACCTCAGAGTAATTGACAATAGCTTTCGGCACAGCTGACGGATTCAAGTGGGACAGGGTTTAAAACCACTTCTGAAGTTCCTACTGCAAGAGTTGTTATATGAACTTCTCAGTAATTACAACATCACCTCAGTAATTACAACAACTTATGTTTTAATTCAAGACAGTCTCAATTAAGTGGCAATTCTGTGGTAACATGATTAATACCCAGCAATCAAGTCAATAGCTTCCTACTGTCCACAAAGCAAAGCCATGAGCTAAGCAGTGTTGGGTGAACTCTGAGCTTAGACAGAAGATTTGCAGAGCACTGAGAACCTGATCCATTTCTCCCAGAAATCTTGAATCTATTCTTTTAAAACCCTGACTCAGGAAAAGCACTGCAGGAGCCATAACCAAGTTCAACAGGTGGCTCTTCCCTGGACAGAAGTGTCAACACAACACCAAGAAATTCTCAGAGCAAGAGGTATCACTGAGGATATTCAGCTGGGCTTCCAAGAGGTATCAAAGATTCATAAGTAACAGCCATAAAAAAAATGATGGAAATTCACGGGGCACTTCAGAGTTGGGATAATTCAGGCAAATTCCATTTTGAGGAATTAAGATTGTACTGATTCCAAATAACCACTAATCAAATGTGTTTCATTCTGGTCTGAAGCGTGGTAGAGCCTCACAGCACCATTAACCAATTGCATGTTTGGGTGTTGGTGGCATGAACAATCTACCCCATTTTTAGAGCGTTAAAGATTTAAAAGCATTGCACTAATGAAGAAATTTTCACTTGAAAGGAGCAGTGGTGACAGCACAGAGGGGAATGTTTGTGTGTGGTCTTCTCATCAATGTTTCCTCGGCATTTAAAACAAGGCAAGACTTAAAATTAAAAGAGTGAAAAGGAAGGTACAGAGGAGCTATGACACTAAAGTGTTCCAAAGAAAAGGAAAAAAAATGAAAAATGGTGCCAAAAGGAGTACAGGAAATTAAACAGTGAACTTTTATAGACAATCTATAAGAGAAACTATATGACAATCTACAGAATAATTAGTTCCAAAGTTAATTTATATGCTTATACAGCACTAAAATATAAAGTGGCTATTCCTGAGGGTTTTCCATTTTTGTTAACTTTTTAACTAAGGACAGAAATTTTAAAGGCACATTAAAATTATCATCTATCACTAAATTACATATTATACAAATGTAAATGTGATCACACCACACTTAAATTCTTATAACAATAAACTATTCTGTTTTCTTCCCCCTGACATTTACAAAATTCATTTGGAGGAGTAGGATATACCTTACAGAGATTAGTGATAAATCATGTATTTTTAATGAATATCAATAGGAGAAACCCCAGGACATAACCCACCATCTAATTTGATTAAACTGTGCTTAAGGCAACACCACCTCTCTGGCTGGGGAATAGCACTATAATGACTTTGTGAGCATTATTGCAGGCTGTTTTAATGATTTAATGAACTGACTCTATATTTAGTTCAATAGCCTTAAAATGATTAGTGTTTAAGAAAAATTAGCTCACTTTGATCTGATTCTATTTGATAGTAAGTTTAAATAACCTAACCCTTCAAAACACAGTGGAAAAAAATTCCTAGAATCACAGCCAGCTAACTGCTAGAAAACATTATGGCAATCATTAATAACAGTTCATTTATGTTTAGCTACACCATATGGAATGACACACTCATCCCCCCAAGATGGGACACAGCAGCATATATTAAGTTGTATTATATTATTTTTCAGTGGTTTTTTAATATGAAAAATAAACCAAGGAAAAAAATTCCCTCCTGTATGCTCATGTAATGCAAAAAAAATTTCCTTTATCACTGGTACCACTTAATTTGAACTTGTGGGTTCAGACTATGGCTCTGTGTCATCTAGAGACTGGAAAACTGTGTTGGGATTCTGGAGGCACAAGCTATGCTTGATGGCATTAGTCAGTGCTGGCAAGTTACTTGAAGTGCTCAAGCCATGAATGCAACACAGTCATGCTGCTGAGAAAGGGAAACAAAAATATGCCATAGTGCTAAAAATAACACTTCCAATAGGAAGTGTACAAAATATGGAACTAAATTGGAGCAGAGTTTCTGAAAGGATGAAGGCAGAAACATCCACTCTGCAGGGTTATCTCTGCACTTCCCCTGTGCAGACACTGTCACCCTTTTGTGATCTGAACCAGCCCAGGTATATCACATCAGCACACTCCCTATACCACACTGCTAGAAGCAACACCACAAATGTCCAGAATTATAACCCACTGTGCCAATTCAAAAGCAGGCACCCAATTCAACTGAGAATCAAACCTAGAAGTGGAATTTTTCTAAAGAAATAGCCCTAGCAAGGGGATCTTTTGCTGGTTGTAACACCGTAGGGGAAATGCCAAGTACAAGCTAAAACTAGAGACTAGTGCAAGATACCCCTCAGACCTCATGTTATATTTTTCCACTTTGCTTTTCTAACACTATAATCATGAACTGGTCCTGGGGATTTTAGTCTTAAGCAGTTCACCTACCCTTTAAAGTGAGCTCCAAATTGACAGGCAGCAAACGCCTTCCTCTCCCCAGAGAAGAGGTGCAAATGAATTTGTTGCCAATCCACCCACTGTAGGAGCCAGCAAGCTGCAACAGAAATCCAGGAGCTGATCTCATCACCCCAATGAACACTTTTCCCATGTCCCTTTACAACTTGCCTGATCGTGCCCCTTGCAAAGTACAAGAGTCTGATTTGCTCAAAAGCAATTTCTTGGTGGCATTTATCTACATAAAAAATATTGGGGTACATCCAGAATGCTCATACTGTTTTTTCTTTTGCTCCAGATTTCCAGCCTTCCATCAGGAACTGCAGGCCAGGTGCTCCCTGAGGCTGGCTTTCCAAATTATTTTATATAATCAGTGTTCCTACAGTATTTTTTCACAGACCTCTGATTTTTACTGTGTTGGTCACCCTTTATGAGTACTCAGTGAGTACTTTCCAATGTTTTATGTTTCCTGTAGAAAAATCTGAGACCACCACGTTCATTCCAGACTCACAAAACTGGTAAATATCTTATCACCAATAGAGTTGATTTATATCAAGATTTGTTTTTTTATTCTGCCAACTCTTCCACAAGCTGAGGACAACTTCTATTTTCCATGAAATTACAGCATTTCTAAATTTTTATTAGAATTTAATCTAATCTAGAAATTTATATTTTATTAGAATAAAATAATACATAACATTCTGTGGCAGTGACACAGTAGAAGTTTTGTATCTACCCACATGTTCCACTTTAATATGATTTACCATCAACAAATTATTGTGTAGAAGATAATTATCATATATGCAAACCAATCTCTTGGTAAGAGTACAATTACTCAAATTCTGCTTTGATTTCCAACATGAAACATGTCAAATAGTTCAATAAGGCACACATTGTCCAAATGACACACTCATATTACCAAAGCACTGACAAATTGAGTTAATTTTCCCTCTCTGTCAAAAGCTACAATCAGATTGACACAGTCCCATGGAACACTCCAATTTCTACTAAACTGCATTTTCTAACAGAAAACTGTTCCATTAAAAAAAAAAAAAAAAATCAGACAGCTCTAATGTGCCTGAAGTCTATGCAATTAAAAAAGTTTCTAAATATAGCTTTAATCATGGCCAACCCCAATCTTCTCAGAAGTCCTTGCCCTCCAGGCCATCCCAAAGGGATGGGAACATCCAGTAACAAGCCAAAAGTCTCATGACAGTGTATTGACCCCATTTGATATTTATCTCTAGCCATTTGTGAGAGCTTCCCATGAGCTTAATTAAGCTCATTCATTTCCACAAATTGTGGCATCCTAGAAAATATCAGACTTTCCTTTGATAGATGAGATTCTGATGTGGAAGTCTTATGGGAGGCAAGGTGTCTCTCAGGCTATTTGACAGAGTAGCTCATCAAACATCTTATCCAATCCCTCCCCTCCACAAGGTGCAAGTGGAATGCATGTAGGATTGTGCCCTGTCCAATGCAGACCCCAGCAAAGAGCCACTTGCTACAGACTGGGAAAACCTCCCCACACCATGGAGAAACTGAACCCTGTAACTACAGAGGCAGAATTGCAAAGCCACAAAACACTTTCTGTCCTTCAAGGTGGTATTTAGAAGGAAAAGCACTTGCATCAAGAAGCAAAGATTTGAGGAGGAAATAGGGTGAGTGTTTCTGCACTTGGCATTTGGGTTTGGCTTTGAGTGCCATCTTTGTCTTTCCTACACTACATTTTTGTATTTGTGCTATATTTGACTGCCCCTAGGGAATTTGTTTTGTGTAACAAAGCCCATTTGAGGAGACACTGTAACAGCCTTCCACTGTGCAAAAGGCTGCTGCAAAAACTCACTTCTTATTCTACACAGATAAGGCAAAATACCAGGTAAAGATAATCAAACATGAACAGAGGAAAGCAGGAACACTCACCCTTTATCATAGTGGTCTTAAAGTGAAGCCACACAAACTTCTGTCTTGAATAACAGGCAAAATTGATCCCGCCTCAGGGCAAAATAATAAGCTAGCAAATTCCTCAGAGTTGCTTCAAGTTGGGATTTTTTTTTTGTTTAGTTGTGGGTTTTTTTAATTTAAGAAAATCCATGATAACTGCAGGCTGGAAAAAGTGAACCTTGGTACCCCGTAAAAACCTTTTCTTAATATCAAGCCTAAGTAGAAAAAAAAAAAA
Source organism: Phainopepla nitens (assembly GCA_013400175.1). Taxonomy (NCBI): domain Eukaryota; kingdom Metazoa; phylum Chordata; class Aves; order Passeriformes; family Bombycillidae; genus Phainopepla; species Phainopepla nitens. The sequence continues at coordinate 170,580 of VXBQ01004326.1, read as the reverse complement.
AGTATTTCCCTAACGTAGAAAAACATTTTTTCAAAAAAAAAATCTACCTTTCATTTATTTCACACTAAAACATTCAATCATGAGGTATAAGCTTAAACTTTGTAGATTACATACTTTTCTCCCACAAGTGTTTTCCTTTTCAAAGCTGCTTCAGTCTAGTACGTGGTCAGCTGAAGACCAGTTCTAATATAACAGTATTTTCCTTTCTTGAGTATATTTAAGCACTTTGTTTACTTTGGAGTTTTGGTTCATAATTCCTATGCTATCCTAATTGCTCCACTTCCCTTTTACATAGGTACACAGAGTCCATACCGAGGAGTTCAGGCACTTCATGCAAAGGAAGAGCATTTGGTCACCACACTGGTTCTATCATTCCTAATTTTTCCAGCTCATTTAACACTTTTTCTACTGTTTTATGCATACTGAGCACCAGTCTCAGCTGTGCTATCACCTTTGCACTATGTGTAACCTGAAAACACATTTTCATCTTGTCTTTCAGTTCAAACAACACCTCAAAGAAAAGCTTTTTTCAACCTTTCATATCCGGATCATGAACTATTTTCTTACTGTAGCACAAATACAGATCTGTTTTCCCCAGCACATGGGAGTTCAGGATTTCCAGTGCTTCTGTTGTTCTGAGGTCAGAGTGAAATCTATTTACCAAGTTGTGTCCCTGAAACAGGATATCACAACAGGGGCACCAAAACCAAAATGATACCCATGTGAAGTCTCCTTCTCTACAGGAGTTAAAAAGTTATTGGTAGCCAAAACAACCTTTTTTCTTTAATGTATACTCTAACTTACCTGGAAAAGTGTAATGGATATAAAGCATCCTGGCTTTATACTTTGCTTTTTTATTATTTGACTTACACAAACTTCAAGTGGCAAGATAAAACATTTCCTGCAGATGAAGGTACTTGAGGAAGCTGCCTAAAAATAGTAATGTTTAATGTATAAACTGACTAAAAATAGTCATGGCGTCACTAGGTATTGAATATGCTATTGAACAGCTACATGGTATTGGTATTGAACAGCCACAGAAAATCTTAGCCATAAGGATCTCTTTACACAGATACTTCTGTCCCAAGACTAAAGAATATTTTAAAAAACGATCACCACACAAAACACATCTGTTTGGGGGGTTTTGTTTTGTTTTTTTTTCCCCCAGTTACTAATGTATTAGGACACAACATGGGTGCAACAGATAAAACCACTACTGAAGGGGAAGGTATAAGAAATAGAGCATGAAGAAGCAATTTTGCTGCTCCATATCTTGGCCCCATACCTACAAAAATAAAATGTCTTGTGGACAGCTCACCTCAGGTCAGCAAAGCTTCCACTATTAAGTAGTTCCAGCTGGTAGGGATTTCCCAATTCCCCACTTACAGGAGCCTCTCAAATTACTTGTTCAAATTCATGCAGATTTGGGATTCCAGATACAGATTTCAGAACAGCAACCAAAAAAAATTGTACCGTAACACTAAAAAAATCCTAACTCAAGCTGCAAGTGAAATTACAGCAGCAATACCTCCAGCAAACTACATGCTTCCCATATGAAGCTTTTAAGTATGAGATGCACACAAAGTATAGTCAAAATCTGAAGAAAAGTGAGAGCCAACCTTATTCTGTCAACACCGACCTATTTTGTTCAGGTCTAACAGCTCAAAAAGCTACAAATTTGGTGAAACCTGGATTGTAAAACCATAACACTCCTCAATTACCTTTTGTTGGCCAGACAGGCAAACCTGTCATTTGACAACACATCATGATCCAAGATAGTAAACTTTATCACTCAGGGGTCATGAGAAAATGGCCACAGGCACAGCTTCCTTACCTTCCCTAGGTAATTTTTCACAGTTATCATCCAAAAAGCGTAAAAGCATAAAAGACACGTTATCTTTGAGCTCCATTTATTGTAACATGGGTGAGACTCCCTGGAAAACCACTTACTAAGTAACTGTTGTGTGTTCCTCAACAGAGTCAAATCAGTAAAACATCCTCTTGACAGTGTGTCAGGAACAAGATGACACCTCTCCTCTCAGAGACCAACACATTATTTATCATTCTGCTCTGACTTACCTTTGCTTCCCACCCAGCACTAGCTCCAAAAGCACTTCCCTGCCTGGTTTCTTAATACAATATTTGAAGACAAAGCTAAGGCAAGAGTTCCAGAACTTGGTTCACATTTTTCCAAATGCCAAGAATCCATTGGAGTTTTGCTCTTACCTGTAAGTAGACGCTTGATCACAGAATTTTCACTTATGTTCATCTTCTGAAATCTATTGAACAGTTTCTGTGGGAGAGTATGAAGAACAAATCAATTTCTCAATTCTCCTAATAAAGTGTTGTCTTCATAAAGTTATGCACTACATTCATTGCAGGGACAAGCTCAAAGACTGGTTTCAGGGCTTCCTGGATTATCCTCTCAAGGATTCTGGTTTTTCCATCCTCTTTAAATGAAATCAAAGTCTACAGCACAATGGTTTCAAATGAAGGATGTCCAGCAGCCCCACGTGGAAATTCACAGCCAAATTAACATGGAAACCTTGACACTTTTGATGCCAAATTTGAACTCTGTACAGAATCAAGTTCTAATTTAGTATTGAGACCTCTCATGCTGATTCTTACTTAAACTGAAGCCTCTTGGACAGCTGAGAAAAGTTAACCCTTGTATTCCAAAGAGGTATTAAGAGGTAATAGGAACCAGGCATCTGATGCTTCTTTTGGAAGAAAATTAGCACAAGCTGAAATGAGCCTTCACCAGTTCATCACTGGCTCAAATTAAAGCAGAAAAGTGTTGGAGTGGTGTGTATTCCAGCCTCCTCTAGAACTGGAAAGACACAGAACTCATTGATATTCTTAAAGGAATCATAATTGTGTCCCTGTTGTGGATTAGCCAGAGCAGTGTTGACATGGAGAAACAAGTGATCCTGACACAGCCTCACTCTGCAGTCAGTTAAAGGACTGGTCACGTGCAACACCAAGTTCCCACAAATCTATTTTTTAAACATGAGCTGGGCAGGTTTGGCCTCCAATTGAACTATTTTAGTGGGTCAGGCCAGTGCACTAGACAGTCCTTTGATTATTTATTTCATGTCCACACGAGTTTGTCCCTCTGGGGAATTTCAATCCCTGCATTTATGCAACACTCCATTGCTGTTACACCCTTCTTAGTGCTGTGAACCAGCAGAACTTTGAGTTAACTTACAGGTTCCTGTTTTGTAGGTTTCTGCTGGTTTGTATTTGTTTTTGTTTTTTTTTTAATTGGGTTTTTCTTCCTCAGCAATTTGAGGAATGTTAAGAAGAATACAGATATTCCATTGTGTAATAGTATCATCAAAATAACGTTGATTGCTTGAATTTATCATTGCTAGCAGAACTCCAGGATGTAGAACTTACTCCATGCTATTCCACAAATGATTATTCCTGGCTGTTTGTGGGGCCCTTTACCCTCACAGCTTGTGGCCTTCTTTACTTGATACCTCCCTACAGTCACTGCAAGCTCCTTCCCTCCTCTGCATTCTGGAATCAGGTCTTGCAATTGCTCTGTTTGAGAATACTTTCATTTATTCTCACAAACACATTTTTGGGGTAGCCTACAAGTAATCCATCACCTGATTTCTACTTCATGGCACGCAAGGATCATTTATAGCTGTTTTTTGTTTGCTTGTTTGAGGGTTTTTAACAGCTACATATCTTACACTCCCTCACACCTGCACAGACATACTAACAAAAAAAACCACAGCATTTTGTCTTCCAAAAGGACACTAATAATAGATTCCTAATAAAAAATCATAGTAATAACATATCATTTATCTTAGGAAACCAACTAACTTGCAGTGGAGTAAAACCATGCTCAAAGCACACACCTGGGCATTATGAGAGCCAAAGCAGAATGGCAATCTGCATTTTAAATCCTGCTGTGGTCGACCCTCAGGAGCTGCACTTGGTGCAAAGTAGTACAAAACAGGATGAAATGCAAGAGTTTTACACACACACATACAGAGCAATCCTAAAACTGGTCACAGTACACAAAATATCTTTGCAGGCACAATCCCAAATGACATATATTCAGTCACTTAATCAAGCAGCTGATTGACCATCTTGCTATTTTTCTGTTCGCCTTTTAACCTTTACATTGCATTGTTTTGCAGAGTGGATTAATTGAAATTCCTTGCTCGTGTTTTATTTTTGAATTGATGATGAGTACAGATAACACTTGGATTTCTCCCTTACACCTACAACTGCTTTTCTGTCAGTGCTTTGTTCTGTACCTCCAGCTCATTTCAACTTAATCTTTTCCAAATAGCCGGGTCCCTGCAAGAGGATGTCTACATTAGCAGTTTAAAGCGTAACAAACTCGAGTATTTGGCGCAGTTAACTTCAAATTAACCTCCCACCCTGGCTAAGCAGAGATATAAGGAGCTCAGAATTAAGTGCTTTTCTTCCATTACCAGGAGAAAACTGTCAGTGTAAACACTGCCTGCTCCTCTGCAGCTTTAGCAATTGCTTAAAAACCTGAGCGAGGAGTATCTGGTAGTGCCTTGCACCCACTTCCCTCAAGAATAAACGACTGCAGGAGGTGAAGGGTAGCACAGAAAGATCATTGAAATTTTCTGTTTGTTTTAAAACTGAACTATTTTATGTCTCTCTCTACAGCTACATACTTTTAATCTCCTTGTTGTGCCGGTGTTTTCTGATTCTGTATTTTAGCATGAAAAACACCTTTATCCCAATCCTAACACCCCACTACACTTAAATTAGATGCTGAGATGTGAAAAACAGAAGCTTGGTGGAAAAGTAGCAGCTTTTTAAAATACAGTGACTAAAAAATTCTATAAACTTAGGGCAGAAATAATTTTTATTTGTATCACTAGATAAACTGAATTACAAAGAAAATTATTCCTTAGGCAAGAGGAGAGAAAAAAAAAAAAAGAGATCTTCAGATGTGACTTTTTAAATGCAGGTCATATGTTTGCTTTCCCCTAGTTGATCTAGAATATCAAAGGCACAGCATATTAATTACCACGTATATGAAGACTCCACCTAATCATAAGGACCATAACACTGGAGTGAATAAAACCACTAGAAATACCTAAAAGCAGAGTAAAATTTGGTTACAAACAGGAATTATCAGCACCAGTTTGAACCTGTTTATTAACAGGTTTAATCCATAAATGCTCAGGCAAAGTTCAAAGTAAATATCTTTGATGACATCTCTTAACACAGACTCTTGAAACCAAAATAATTTTCTATTTGCACAGTGAAATTGGATTTGCTTCTGTTTCCATGAGCAAGGATTACTCAGGGCATCAGTAACTTCTCAGTTTCCAGAGCTACTTCTAGATTGGTTATACACTAGGATTTGCCCTTTCAAGAGATTTTTTAGAAGAATACACAGTTTGTTCAACTCTTACCTGGCAACTCTACACATGCCAGAATAAAGTGCAAAATCAGTAGTAGAAAATCCTTATACAGACCAGCAGGACTTTGTCAGATTTGTATTTTCACAGATAGAGAATTATCTTCTGAGAGTTAAATGGCAGTGGGAAGGGATATGTATTTCTAAACACAGACAGTGTCTGTGTAACTGCAGTGGGCATTTTCATCAATTAACAAAAGCTTCGGGTAAACCTTAGGTGAAATAGATAAAACCTCTGTCCACAAAGTAAGGGATTAAATTAGTCTGCAAATCACTTCTGATATTTAATATTCCATCTTTTATATTTGCTTTGGCTAAAGACTTTCAGCTTGAGCAATTACTACTCTTCCTAAATGACAGGTCTTAACCATACACTTATTTTATGACTTATTTTTCATTAGTCTGAAAAAGCAAGAATGCCCCCTTTTGACAATTCCATATATTTCCCCTACGAGGCCAGGAGAGGGAGTAGTAGCTTGTATTTTTCCCCACGAAAATCAACACTCTGGACGCCAAGTATCGTATTCAGCTCCCCGCAGACAACGATCACATCCCTTGTTCATTATTTTTTATAATGATCACAAAGATTTTTTTTGGGGGGGGGGGCGGGGGGGCGGCAGAAAGAATTCACTTTGAGAGAAGAACATCTGCCACATGGAAGTTTCAGATGAGAACTACACACTCTGTAAAAGCTAAATCTCCTACACTTTGAAGGATGGAAAGCCATGCAGGTTAATCTGTGCAAGCTCTGTGCTCACTTGCCCTGCTGAAGGTACAGCACAAATCCAGATCACCTGCAATCATGTAACTGAGCACAGGCTGGCCAAAACATGATATTAAGGTCAATTAAAAATAGACTCTGCTATTCTTCTGCCTCTAGTTATAAAAATTCCAATAAAAAAATCCAAAACATGTTTCTCTAGATTCCCACCCAAAATCTCAAGGCTGATGCTGACAGAAAGCAAAGACTGTTTGGAAGCACTTTTGCTTCAAGTTTGTCTGCAGTAAAACCTGAAACATGACTTGAAATTCATCCAAGATTCTGAAAAACTCACCACCTGATCTGAAACAATTTAAATTCCAGTGTTAGGAAGTCAGTCTGAGCTCTCTAGACAGACAGTGGCAAATGACGTGGTCGTCCAAAGGATGACTCAGAGAAGGAAGAACAAAAAAAACAAAAAACTTACTTGTGTATTTTCCAGCTCTTCCAGAGGACTGTTATCTCAGCCTGAAAAACAAAAGGGGAAAAGTCCACAAATTAAATCATACAGTGTTTTAAAGTAAGGCATTTCCAGGAGAAACAACACGGTAGAAGGCACCAGGCAGCTCCCAGTTTAGGGCTCCTCTCGGCCCCATCCCGGGCAGCAGAACTGGGAGCTGCCTTGCACCAGAGACTGTCTCCCCTGACCTCAGGGACTGCCTGAGGGACTGACAGGCTTAGAGAGAGATCTCAGACACCTGCAGAGAGCAGTGCCAGCCTCAGCCTCTCACTGAGTCAGCACTGGCTTAAGGGTGCTGCATTATCAGTCTCGGTTGATATCAATTTTTTTTCTATAGTTCAAGCAAAAGGCACATCCCTGCACCTGTGTGATTCTGGAAATCAGAGATGAGAACACTCTTCTTGATCCTCACTCAATACAAGAGCCATAAACTGAAACTGCAGCCTGTTTCTCTCAGAGACAGATGCACTTATGGTACTCAAATAACAATACACAACAGTCATGACAATTGCAAGATGTCTTATTCAGCTGAAAAAGCACAAGAATTAAGCCAGCATCACGGAATGACAATTGAAATTACACCATGGGGAGAAATCTCAGACCAAATCTGAAAGAAAACTTTTTACCTGACCCAATAAGAAGTTTAAAAAAAATTAAAACAAAGTTAACTTAGAGCTGTCAAAGCAAGAACATCAAAAATCCTGCTGTACTCCTGAAAATAGAAGTCTCTCTCTCTTATGAAAGAAAGATTCTTTCTGCATCAGTGAAAAATAATTTGACTGATTTCAAATTCCAGGTTTCACACCATTGGTTAGGTTTCCTCTAACAGCACTGAGTTACTGGGTTTAAAGTGCTTATTGGGGTCACTATGGCTTGTTACAATCCAGCTACCATATTTCCCAAGACCTGCACGGATATTTAGCCACATATCTCCTATTAAGCTAAACCATCTTAAATAAAAGAATTATTGTGTGTCTAACTACCCCTGCAGTTCCTTGAGAAATATTAAGAAACCACATTCATGTTATATTCTCTTTTTGGTGAAGTAGTGGAGAGAGGAATCATCATTCTCAAGTGATATTGCTTACAAACTCAGTTTGGCATTGGATCAGTGGCATCCACCAATGGCAGGGACCTCACCCATGGAAAAACTGCAGTTTCCACAGAAGTGCTTGAGGTGGCCTCAATTAAACTCTGCAAGTTTGGTTACATATGCAGATTTTCTCCATCTCATCCTTTTTCAGTAACAAGATCTACAAAATCACCGACATGAAAATAGGGAAGTGTTTGTAAAGCATGCATTGACTGGACTATTTAGGAACAGCCACTCTGAATACCTTGTGCTTTGTCACTCTATTTACTTCAGTGTGATATGACTTAGCACATATTAAAACTCTTAAACTCTGTTTTGCTCCCTGGAACTCTTCACAAACATTCTGAAGTGTGTTACCTACGGGAGGGAGTGTTCCAAAATAAAGATCTCCCTACAACAAAAGCCAAAAGCACCATCAAGGAAGTCTTTCTCATTGCTCCGTCTGCTGCTTTTCCTTCCCATTTGACAACAGCTAAAGGCACAGCAACAAGCTTTTTACCAGAATTGGAAGAACTAATTCAGGTTCAGGATGTACCCCTTCCACCTGAATTTGGCTCCATATCAAATTCGGTTCAAATCTAAGTAGGATGCTCACTTTCTTAGTGACTTGCACACTTATCTTTAAAGTTATAGATTTAAAGTAGCTTTTCATCTTCCTTGCATTACACAGATTTTTTAGTTGTCTCCATAGCAGTAAGTTATTGTTTCCACTGCTGTTTAGTTTTACCAAAATTTTTGTTTTCTTCTTTAAGAAAAGAAGTAGAGTTGGGTTTGATTCCAATTTTATAAAACAGGGCTGTGGGCAGAAAGAATAATTTTCTAGAAGATTCAGAAAATTATTTTACATTGCTTCAGCCTTTTTCTCTCAACTCCAAGGACATTCACCACTACATTCCTCTGACCACCTTTTTCCATTATTAAGCAGCCTCATAAGGATATTACTCTGATTTAGGGAATGTTTTACTGGAAGCAAGTTCCAAAGAGCCTCTTTCCTACTACATTCAATGTGTTAAGCATTCACTATCAGCTCTGGGATTTACTGAGAACTCAGCAAAGTCTGTTCCCATTCTCCATCAAAGATTAGAAAATTTAGGTGTCTCTATAGTTACAAAGAACTAGTTTCTGGAAAGTCCTTTATCAAGAATGAACTCTGTCTCACTGAAATGAGATTCTCCTTAGTGTTATTTTAAAAATTCTCAAGATCACCTAGCCAGTATTAAAGGGATTCCCACTAGTGGCTATGCAACCAGCTTTTGCTACGCTCTGGTTCTCTCCCAGGAAACTGAAGGCTTTTATCTGTTGCCAGCTAAGAAATATCTACTAGACTGAAAATCCACTGTATACTTTTTGGAAAGCTGCAGGGCTGAAGGTAAAAGCTGAGCAGCACTGAGGTTTCTTTTCTAATCTGTTTCAAGTTCTGCACTCTTGGATGCTGTTAATTATAGTACAGTATGAAACTAGCAATATGAAAACCTATTTATTCTCCGTCTTAGTAGTTGAAGGTAATTAATACTTTTATCTTCCTACGTGCTTCATTGATGGGGCACATGAAAGGATAAATGAAATGAATCCACATGTAGTTTAAAGAAAAAAAAAATCAATTTATAAAGTTACAGTCCCAGGAAAGAGGCAGGGCAGTCTATGCATGTCTCTTGCTTAGTGAAAAATACAGATTTCTACATGAGTAAAAATAACCATCAAGATGCTGATCAGCAGGGTAACAGTTCCAGATCTGTGTCTGTTACCTCTTTAGGCCCAGCCTTTAGCAGAGACCTTCACCCAGAATTTACCTTCTACCTCATACTCTTGCATGATAATAAGATTTACACAGTGTAGTCACAAATCAAGTATTTGGCAAGGAGCTCCTGCCACAGCCATGACTAACTAGGGGTGGAGAACACGTACCACATAAACACTTTAGCGCCTCGCCACTTTATTTATGCCTCAAAAAATTCATTTTACTTCCTGATTTTTGCCTCAAGAATTTGTGGGCACTGCAGGAAATCCTAAAGCAAAACCAGACAACTCATAGATACAGATGTGGACTACCTGGAAAACTCACAAATACATGAAATCAAATTGTTCCCTCCACTTTTCCAACAGTTGTGATGGAACATGTCTTCCCCCTGCCAACTTTTCAGCAAGCAACAAGGCACGCTATTTTTGTGGCTATGTTGATGTGATCAAAATGATTTTATTTATCGAGATGTGTCTGATTTTAGCTGTGCAATGAATTCTTAGCTTTACTTTCCTGTAGCACCTCTGCAAACAACCAGCACATTACAAAGATTAAAGTGTGACTCCAAGGTCACACTGGTCCCTGTCTTCACATTATGGTGAAACAGTCCCAAAGTTTGGCAGATGAGAGCATAATTAAAAGCAACCTTGCACAACTTAGCATTATTTCTTAAATATCTGGAATAATTAAATACTCCTGTGCAAAATAGCAAAGAACACCTAGAGACTTCTCCTTAAAGACTGAACTCAGCCATCCCAGAAAGGAGTTACTATATCTGATTAACATCAATTAAATAAGGGCTCCCCAGGGAAAACAGAGTGCTTCAAAGATGGAAAACTTCTCTGGCAACAAATGCCTAGTGAATCAATTTTCAATGATATCAGAAAAATGATAATCCTGTGTATCTGAAATCTTTACATCAATCTTCCCGGTGATAAACTCACCTTTATTCCACTGCTTCAAACAGCAAGTTAAAAAAAAAGGGAAACTTTCAAACTAGAATGAAATTTGTTAAGAGAAAAAGGATCAAATATAAATTGTTTGGGAGAAACCAGGTGGATGTAAGTACAATAAAGACAGTGTGAGGACTTATTTGCACAATTGCCACGTTCTTCTTTTCACACAGCATAAAGAAAACCAAAACCATGAGTAAGTTATATTTATCTCAAGTAGGAACCCTTTGTATTTTAGCAGAGTCAATGTACCCAAGAATGGACTCTGTATTCAGGAGCTCAGCAACATTTCAGCATTTCACCCACACACTGGAACGCCCATCCCAGGCTCTGTATTCCCGAGGCAGACCTTGGACTGCCTCATTTAAAAGCAGTTGTCATGAACATCATCCACATCTAATGCACTATTCACTTGCTGTCTCTTGTTTTCTATCCTCTCACTCGATTTTTACCTGTAGCTAAGAGAATACATAATATGTTAAAAAATTAGAGTTTTATATTTTTCAGCTTTAAATTTTTAAACTTTAATTTTTAAATTTTTAAAAATTGTTAATATAAAAAAGTGTTAAAATTTTAAACCTATCAGGAAACACTTGCATATTTGTATGCAATATTGATTTTTTCCTATGTTTGTTTGCCAGTCATCAAGGCAGAAGTAATTGAATATGCATACCCACCTGTACACAAAGGGACAGGCAAGAAGTCCTAAAGGATATGCACATAAACTACATAACTGCAGTAACTTTGTTCTAAATCTTCCTCTTGCTTTTTGCTAATTTTTCAGCCCATTACTTGTCACCTTCCTTTACTTCGTCTCCTTTTTCAGTTAACTTCTATTTAAAGTCTTATAAGAAAGCATTGCTTCATAAAAGCCTTCCTATAAAGCCTTGCACATAAATTCCCTGACTAAACAATTGTTCAAAAAGAAACTATTATCAATTATCTATGGTTTACTTCACCAACTGCAACAAAAAGCTTGTGAACAATGCACCAGACTGGATACAAGTGCCAAAATCACAAAATCCTCTAAAAAGCTGAGCTCTACTTACTCCCTCTTTTCCTGTTTCTGCATGAAGTTGAACATAACACCATCACATATAAAAAGGTGAGGGGAAAAAACCCTTCAGCAGAGGTTTACTACAAGGTTAATGGATGTGAAAATTTCTCCCCACTCGCACATACAATTGAGGTGTTTCAGTAATTATCAGTATCCATTCCCCTCTTTAAAGTTTCCCTGCAAGCAGCAATCAGAATTATATACGATCTCTGCATGAAACTAATGAATTCATGACAAAGAAGTCTCCTCAACATGATAAGAGAGGGTCTATCAGGGGTATTAGCATCAGGCTTTAATGCTCAAAAACAGGCTCACAGCCACGTTCACACTCTAATGGAACTGGAACAGTACCAGTGTCACACACCAGCAGCTGTCCAAGGACTTGGGTCCCCATCAGAAGAAAATGCAGAGATTAAACAGGTTTGTTCTCTTGCTAGATCAAGAAAACAAAAAAATACACTTGTCTGCTCTCCATGTAAAGCTTTTAATAAAGACATTCATCTGTAGAAACTTCTGTTCAGAGAAAATACTTTTTCAACAATAACAAGTTACACCTCTTCAGTACTCCTGTAAAACAAATATTACCTGCAAAATGAAGGTAGTTTGCTGAAGAAAAAAACGACAAGAACCATATCCTGTTAAATTTGGGCAATACCTTCCTGGCAACTATTTCTGACCCAGGAGACTTTCTGAACCTATCCCTACCACATAAGATTTTTTTCTTCTTCAGGTGCACCTAGCAGAGATCACTGTTCTTGTTATAAAGGGGTAATCTTAAATTACAAGTGTACTTTCCACTCAGTTTTCCTCCCCAAAAGGAAGCACATTGAAGGAAAACTGAAAGGGCAAGGAATTTGATGCACATCATAGCTTTGGAGGGTACCAGAGCTGGAATCAAATCTTTGCAGAACCACAGTACCCAGGTTCTCTATAGGGCATGCAAACACTTCACCACACAACGTTTCCCCTAAGAGTGAAACCCCAAGAAACTGAAGAAACCTGCAATTCCCTATGCCAGCTGCTTATCCAAATGCTATCATCCTCAGACCTTGTTAAGCAGACCCTTTGCTCATGCTTAAGCATCACAGGTCCCATCCACACTTCCCCATAATGGAATATCCCAAACATGCCATCCCCACATCTGATACACGTGGTGGAATAAAAAAACACTGTTTCATGGGCAAAAATGAGCGAAGAAGAAAGGGAGATGGTGGATATGGACACGGTCGCAACAAATACACAGTTTAGGAAACAGCTGGAAAGCAAAAAACCCTGAACACCCTCTGCTATCACCTTACCAGCTCCCAGACATTTAAAGCTGTACCCCACTATCAGATGGCAGAACAGCAGCGTCCTTTGGATGACTAGCTCAGGTAATCAAAGCAGAAAACAGCCAGAAATAATACTGCCAAGTGATTAGAAGATAACTGGTTGCAAATTTAAACACCCTTTTGATTCATTAATCTCCAACAGCTAAAGACAAACCTAAAGCGAAATTACCGTGATTGTAAACCGAGCACTCCTGTCCCGTGGCTATTTTTCGGCCTGCTGAGAGAGAATGAGCTGATCAAAGACAGACACTTCAGCGAGATTAGTGCTGCTTCAGTGAGCTCACAGCTAGTTCCCATTAACTAACCTGTTTTAGGAGCTGGTAACAGCGGCATTAATCTCTGCTTCAATTGGAAACGAAACCAGGGAATGACCCGTCCATCTCCTGGTGACAATCGCACCTGCCCCGCGAGCCTGTGCGGGTCCAGCGACGCCTTTTGCTGCTGACGGGCAGGGAAGAGCGCTACGAATTTCACATCAAGGGCACGAGCATTCAAAACTTCCCTGGGAAAGAAAAGCAGAGGTTCCATTTTGCTGGCACGTGGAAATCCCACCAAGTGACTGCAGGGAAGGGAAGAACCCCCGGGAATGGCCCATTTGAGGAGCTAACGACCATTAGGAAAAGCCAGCCCGGCGGGACAAGTGGCGATGGAACAGGACTGTCCCAAAGGGATGCCCTCCAAGGCAAGCTTGGTGCTTCAGCAGCAGCTAGGATAGGCTTAAACTATAAAATGTTTTATGCATTTACAATTCTCAGCAGCTTGGAAGGTTATAACTACAGAATTACAGCCCTTCAGTAAATTGATGAAATTCAAATCCACAATAAAGTGCTCAAATCATTCGGCCACCACTTACTTAAACCCATCCAAGATCTGTCGTCAGCAACCCCACCTTCTGCTGTTCAGTGTTATCGCCCAGCATAGATCTTCCCCGTGATAGATTAGTGAATCCTGGGAACATTGATTACAAAATGCAGCTTTCCGGAATTGAATTTCATATTTTAGCTGATATTCATCAGAGCCTAAATCTATATATACAAATTATTGCTGACAAAAATCTCTCTAGTGACATATAGCGCATTACACAGATAAGATCCTCTGCACAAAGTTTGCATAAACTGGTTTTTTTCTGATAAATTTCTGTGATGTGGACAATATTTTAATACCACACAAATATTTTCTCTGCAGCAGCCTCCCTCTCAGGCATATTTCATATTTTGAAGCAGAGAGTCAGATGCATAGCTGGTACATAACTTTTCATGCACAAACCCAAATTCCTCCAGAGCTGCCTTAAAAAAAAAAAATCTGTTTAGGCTCATTCATCTTTAATTACTAAAATTTTATGACATTTAAATGTGATAATAAAAAAACACTTTATCAAATAAAATAGTAATGGGTAATTAGCTCACTTGGGATAGAGAAAAACAGTTTTTAAAGAGGGAAAAATGGACAAGGTTGCCACTTCCCACTGAAAAGGGACAGGCATTTACAAGCAAAATTCCCTATAGAATACAGGGTGGCACCTGAACAGATCCAAGTGGAAAAGGGGTAAGAAACAACAACAGCAAGATTATAAGGACTATACAGACAACTTCCTTTATCCAGGAATAAGTAGACTGTCAAACTTCACTTGTCTATCAAACACGTGGTCTCCCACAAATGCTTGAAAAACCACATCACACTAACATCATTAACTTCACAGATGAGATTAAAACAATATATACAGACTCTGGCGTGAGAAAATACATAGCCTAGGTGTTTATAAAGCACCTCTCCATCAGTAATACCCTCTAACAGATTAAAAGTACTCAGGTACCACTTCATTTTTACTACACAGAAGGATATTGACTCCTTGAAAACATAGCAGCAATTTAAAAATAAAACAAATAAACCCAAATATCCCCCGGGCCCCCACTTCACATCACACTGAAGCTAATGCTATCTGGATGACAGACATCCACCAAGAAAGAACCCCAGCTACAGTATTTCATTAGTTTTTAGCTGTTTCTATAACCTAGGTGCTACACAAAAGTATTTTAAAGTTAATGCAACACACCCAGCAAAGGAAAGCACTACCTTGGAACAAGCTGTCCTCAAACATCAGATGGTTTAGCCACTGCTACACATGAAACTGTGGAAGTTACGTGGGCAGAATGCAGCAGTTATCCATTAGAAACAAATGACTAATTGTAACCAACTAATGCTAGACTAAATAAATGGCAGGCAACAGGAGACCCTTATTTTCTGTAAAAAAAAAAACAAAAAAAAAAAACCCAAAAAAA
>VXBQ01004326.1:119473-152839 GCA_013400175.1 Phainopepla nitens | reverse complement strand
AGAACAGACACGCATTGGAGGTTTTCGCTTTGGTGCACAGGTTGTAACAAGATTTGGCAAAATATTAAAGTGCCACAGAAGGCTGATGGGTAAATAGGTAGTGTCCCATGTGTGTTGGGATCCATAAGATCCCTTAATTATGTGCTTGAGCGAACAGAGTAAGACTTTATTTTTATTCCAAAAGGGCAACAAATTCTATGGAGTTTCACTCAGTGAAACTTTCCAGGTGCTCTTTCCCTCACCTCTTAAGTTGTGAGGTCAGACTATCAGTAATGTGTAAGCCACTGAAAGCTGTCAAGTAGAGGAGTTTTATATGAATAATATTTAATTAATAATAAATATATTTGATGATAATAATATTGGTTTTATCTAATTGATATTGTGGTTTACGTCAATCTCCAGTTATATTATCTGTAGGCAGGATGAGGCAATGAAAGGCAGGTGGTGCCTTTTAGTACCTTGGAAAGGCCTTAAATGCTGGTGTAGTCTAAATCCTGTTCTTATTTTGTAAAATCTTTATGAAGTGCAAGTTGTACAATGCAAGCAATGCATAAAACATGGAAGCAGTTACTGCTGTAGGTGTTTTAATTTAGTTGTAGTGCACAGCAATTAAGTGCAGGCTTTCCTCCTGTATTTGTTTTGAAAATAATATCATAGGAAGGAAAATATTCATTATGAATATTTTTATTTATGAAGTGAAAATTGTTAATGTCCATAAACAAGGTAAATTAGGTCAAGGCCTAGTTAGGCTTGTAAGTAAACAGCCCTTCTGACTGGGGACACCAGTTGATAGCACTGCAGTCCTAATACCTGTCCCCCCTGCTTTTTGGAAAGCACAGAGAAGAAAGTTTGAAAAACGGGCTTGGAGAGAGGAAAGGGGGAACAAAAAACAACCTGGGTGACTACAGGCTCTGTGTAAGTCACATAAGGATACTTAATGAAAGGGAAATCTCCTTAAGAGAGGGAGTAAAGGCAACAGCTAGAAATAAGGAGCTGTGTAATAACCTGTCTTTTTTAAAATCAAGTGGTGAAGCTGGCCTTTGAGCATCTCCTAATCTTGTTCCAGCCAGAATGGGGTCAGGTACCCTAAATAGGTATAAATATCTCTTGCCTAACCCAGCTGATCTTTGAAGCTGTACATATGTGAAGGAGGAAAATTTCCAGCTTCAATAATGGTACGATTAATCCCTTAAGCATTAGTGTCTGGGTCTGGACCCTGATGGGCATGATGAGACTTCTTGGGGTTTCTCCCCATTTTGCTGCTGGTGTGCCTGTAGAGATCCTTGATGCATTAAGCACCATTCTTACCTCCTGTCCCACGCCTTTCTCCCTCCTGGTTTCAGCTGGTGCAAAAATATAAAATAAGGTGCTTTTTTTCCATTTTCCCCTCTCTAAAATGAGGGGTTTATATAGTACTATACCGAATTTATTGCATCAACTCTGTTTAACAGAACTATGTGCCTTTACAATCAACTGTAATGCCCTTCTGGAATAAGTAGAAACCTAACAAAAACATCTAATTAAGAGAAGTTGAATTGTCTTCTTTGGTGCTAGCAGGAAAACCTTTTCATTTCCCAGTGATTAGTTCTGATGGGCTGGAGCAATGCAAATAAATTGTGTTAAGGTGGCAGCATCTTGGATCATTTCTTACATCCATAAATCTTTTTTTTTTTTTTTTTTAAAGTAGTTGTGACTTCTAAGTGAGATCAAGTCATCTAAAAATGATAAGCAAGATTTTTTTCTCCTTTCTGTCAAAATTGGGTAAAAGGACAGAAATTGACTTGTAAAGTGTAAGCTAAAAGGTGTTTTCCAATAAGAATTTCTTGTTTCATTTACTCATTCTTTTATTTTCTCCCAGTACTTCCAGGCAGCAGCAGAACCAGCCTCAAGGGCACTATGGACTTACCTCTCCAATTAGCTTGGCTCCTCCTGCTGATAAAGACCACATTCATACTCAGAAGCTGATAGAAGCAATGAAGCCATTTGGGGTGTTTGAGGATCAGGAAGAACTCTATCACAGGTATAACAAGACTAAAATTTGTTAACCTCTGGAGGTTCTTTTGTTTGGTTGGTTTTGGGGTTTTTTTAAGCAAGCTTAGCATGAGTTTTCTTTACAGGACAACTGTTCTTGGTAAACTGAATAACTTTGTCAGAGAATGGATTTCGGAACTTGCTGAAAGCAAGGTAAGAATTTTGTTTTTGTCAACAGCTGAAGCCTTTTGATTTAAAGGCTATGCTACTGGGATCTGTGCTAAACTTTTAGCTTCTTAAATATCAAGGAGAGCTGTAGTAATTGCTACTGAAGTGAGTTATAAAAGCTATTTCAAGATGAAGGTCTCAGGTTTTGGGGAACCGAATAAATTCCTGCATTGGCTCAATCAGTTGACTCGTAGCTGTTAACAGAGCCAGAACAAGGCATTGTGGATGAGCAAGAAGGTAAAATTGGCACTAATCTTGCCCCAAACAGCCTACAGCACTCAGTCTAGTTTGAAATTATGACTCTAGACATGCCTTTTGAATGGCTCTTAGGTTGTGTTAATTTATGTGCCTCTGCTGCAGGGAAGTCTAATAATAGGTCTTAATTTGTATAAATTAATCAAAGCACTGGTACATCACCTATAATCTTTTTGTGGAGTTGCAAGCTCAACTTATTTCAGAAAAACAGAATCAAAACATAGTAAACAAAAATGTAAGGGAGTGAGAAGACACACTGCTTATGCAAGCTGTTACAGTTTTTCTGAATAACTTTGATGCAAGTTCAACTTGCACAGAGGATATTGTGCATCTTTAACTTTCTCTTCTACCCACAGAATCTTCCTCCTGCAATAACAGAGCAAGTTGGTGGCAAAATATTTACATTTGGTTCCTACAGACTTGGAGTACACACCAAAGGTAGTACTTGCAGTGCCTGGTCATAGTTCTGATTTTGGAAAGTGATTTCCATCAGTAACAGTAGAAATGGAATTTTCTTTGCAGGTTCGGACATAGATGCCCTTTGTGTTGCTCCCAGTCATGTGGAAAGATCAGATTTTTTCCAGTCATTCTTTGAAAAACTGAAGAATCAAGAGGAAGTAAAAAACCTAAGAGTGAGTAAATTCTCTGCTTGATAGACTGTGTGAATTTTACAATAAGAATATTCATGTTAAAGACTTGCATTGGTAGTGAATGTCTTACAAGCCAAAATTAAATCAGTTTCTAATATACTGGTTTATGCAGCATGAAAATATTGCTGTCCAGCTCTTGGCTCCTTTCCCAAGTGGCTACATCACATAAGAGTTTTTATGGTCCCTCTCCCCTCCCTGTGTTTTGAGAATGAGTCAGCTGTATCAAAAAGCAAGGCTGTCCCTGGAAGCTGTGTTTTCACCTTGGGTGTAGTGAGGGCTTACAGCCACTGATACTGATGGTTTGTTGTGCACTGTTTGTTGCAGTACACAATCAGCCTCTGGATCACTTGCCTAAATAAAAGCTTTTAATAAAATCTAGTATTGGTACCATAATAATGCTATCCTGCCTGAGAATTATTAGCATTTTTTGTGTTTGGAAGGAACTCAGTCTTTGTGCTGAGTAACTCAGCATAAATTCTATATTTTAGCATTATAGAAAAAACTTTAAGGTAGCAGAAGGATATCTTATTACAGATATCCTCTCCTTCACAGGCCATTGAGGATGCATATGTACCAGTTATCAAATTTGAGTTTGATGGCATTGAGGTAAGAATTTTAATTTTTATTTGGCTTTTTTTTTCACCTTTGAGGTTTTTCTCCCCTTGCTTTGGAGTAGGACAACTTTTTCAGGATTTTATGATCCTGCTGTTTTATGAAGTTATTGGTACATTGCAGAATATTTAGGAAACTGTAATTAAAGAGCCTGACTGCAGCCTATCCCAGAAGAAGTAAAATGGGATCTTCTAGGAAAATAAGCCCCTAGCTGTTTTTTACACCCGTGCTGCAGCCCAGGGTAGCCTGCTTGGGAAGCATTTATCTCCCAAGGATGTGCAGAGTGGGAGTAGAGGCAGTGTCCTTGCTAACTCCCCTGAGCTCTGACAAGAGCTCCTGTTCTCCAGGGGGTGTTTCTGTTGTGGCTCCCTGCACAAATCGCCTGATGGTTTGTTGCAAATCAAAAATCATGTCCCTGTGAGACAAACAACGTGGAAAATGAAAAGTAAAAGTGCTCACTGGACTCCTGCCTCAGTTTGTCAGCTGCAGGAATCCTTCCATCTGGAATACATCTCATGTAGAGAATAAATACCCATTTGCTGTAATACCTAAGCAAGTTACTGCTTGGTATTACTCTCATGAAGACACTTATTCAGTGACCTCTTCATGGCCTTTATCTGGTACAGACATTCAAGAATAATTTGCTTGCCTCAGGTGTTACTAAAAACCAGATCCTTAAGGCCTTACAGCATAACAGAAATGCTTTCTCATTTGTTGAAGTATAGTTGAGGTGATTTGAATTTGTCTTAATTTTGTGGTTAATTTAAAATTTCCTTTTAATAGGAATTGTAAGTTTAGAGTAATCTTTCCAACTTTCAAAAAAACCCCTTTCCCTAGCTTAAAAAAAGAGGTGGTTTTGTAAACAAATAGAGAACTTGGAGCAATTTTCTTGTTTTCTGGCAAATAAATATTGATTTATGGTCACATAATTCTAAATACAAATGTTAACCACATGAATGACCAAGTGTCCCTCAATTTATACAAACTAGTGTCCTGTTTGCAAAGAGTGCTGCATTGTAAGTCACATTTGAAACTTTTTTCTCTTGAAGATTGATCTTGTGTTTGCAAAGCTGTCTTTGCCAACAGTTTCTGATGATCTCGACCTCAGGGATGACTCGTGCCTGAAAAGCCTGGATATAAGATGCATACGGAGCTTAAACGGTGAGCATGTTCTGCACACCTTTATAAAGACATTTAAATTAGCATAGAATGCACATTAATTACACAACCCACATTTCTGTACAAGGTGCAGAAACTGAGCTCTGGTGTACTTGAGTTCTGAGGAGGTGACCAGTGGGCCTAAATTTAGACATTTCAAGGAGTTGTGTGTTTACATAGACTTGTGTGTCATGTTTGATTGCTTTGTGAGCAGTGCTTCAGTCTGCCCCAGAACTTCAGATGACTAAGTAGGGCACTTGATAAGAATGTATGAATGATAAACAAGGTAGTTCATAAAAAAAAAAGGTAATTAAAATACCTGAAGTCTGACCTGCTCAGTGTTTTGCACCAATTGGTTTAATGCTTGCTGGCTGTCAAAAGAAACCTAGCTTCTGGAATCACAGAATATTTAGGGTTGGAAGGGACCTCTGGAGATCATCCAGTCCAAGCCCCCAGCTAAGGTATGGTCACCTGGAGCAGCTGACCCAGGTGGGTTTTAAATCCCTCCAGACAAGGACATTCCATGACCTCCCATGGCAGCCTGTTCCAGTGCTCTGCCACCCTGTGATGTAAAGTTCTTCATGCTGAAGTGGAGCTTCTTGTGGTGTTGTTCATGTCCAGAACATCCTGTGGAGAAGCTTTATTTGAAAGTTGTTATTTGTAGTCTAAACTGTGAAAAAGCTGTTGAGGACACCGGTTACCTGAAGTGATGCTGAATGCTCTGCATAATCTATAATTTAATACAAAGCAAGTAATCCAAGCCTGTTTTCCTGGACTTGAAGCATAAGCTGTCAGCTGTTGGTCCTATTTGGGATCACCTGACTCGTACCTGTTACTGGGAACTCATGTGCTTCCCCTTTTGTCTCACAGGCAGCAGGGTGACAGATGAGATTCTGCGCCTGGTGCCCAACCTGGAGAACTTCCGGCTCACGCTCCGGGCAGTTAAACTGTGGGCAAAACGTGAGTGCCTGAGTGATCTGTGATCTCTAAACTTTCCAGAGGCACCTCATGCTCACTATTGGATGTGCCTCAGCTTTGGATTGCTGTTTAAATCACAGTTGTTGTATTAAGACCCTTTCAGTTTAGGTTCAGGGTCTGTCCATGTGGTAAATGCATTGTGGTTTTTTTTTTTTTTTAGTAGAGGAGGGGTCCAGAGAAGAGGGGAGTGTTTGAGACACGGCTGCATTGATTATCAGGAACCTGACTATAAATGATAAAAGTTCCCAATTAAGTGTAAAAGGAATAAGAAAGTCCCATTTGCCCACGTGGCTAGAGCAAGTACTAGAAGAATGGCAGACCCTTTCTCTGAAGGGAGATTGAAGTGAAGCAGTAGGTGCAGCAGCACAAGCAAGTTTCACAGTAGCAATATTTTGGGACATGGTGTTGTACTGATTCTTTTTCTCATCACTGTAAGGACTAGCAATTTGGCCTCACTGCACTGCAAAAATAAATGGCATTGTGCAATAATATATAAATTTGAAAGACCACAGACTAACTGTGTGGTATGTATTCTAGGACGTGGTGTTTACTCCAACATCATGGGATTTCTTGGTGGAGTCTCCTGGGCGATGCTGGTAGCAAGAATATGTCAACTCTACCCAAATGCTTTGGCCTCTACTCTTGTTAACAAGTTCTTCTTGATTTTTTCAAAATGGTAAGAGCTGTTTATTTTAATTTGCATAAAGAAGTAACACACTTGTAGGCAGTTATATCGAGATGTACATTGGCAACATTCCCTGCAGCCCAGAATTGCAGAGCTTCAAATGGACGCTTTCCTGTTTTATCTTCTATAGGGATTGGCCAAAGCCAGTATTGCTGAAACGACTTGAAGAGAGCTTTCTTAATTTACCAGTCTGGGACCCTAGGGTAGGTAACCATTGAAATCAGAAGCCTTAAAACCTTGTTCTGACTTAAGCTGGTGCTAAGCAAAGCTGCTGTGACCTCGCAGGTGAACCCATCAGACCGGTACCATGTGATGCCCATCATCACCCCGGCCTATCCACAGCAGAACTCCACGTACAACGTGTCTGTGTCAACACGAGCAGTCATGGTAGAGGAGTTCCAACGTGGTAAAGTACATTCTGTGCTTATTAAACAGTGTCATTCTTGCTCTGTGAAGCCATGTTAACTGAAGTAGTTTTGTTCAGTGAGGTGTTCCAGGTATAAAATTTCTCTGGGAAATATGCCCATTGCAGGCAATAAGGGACCAGTTTTCCAGTAAGCTGTTGTAGGATCTGCATTGTATCAGGGGAATTCCTGCCTTTTTTTTTCTTTTTTTTTTTCTGTCAGTTACTGTTGCGATCTTCTGAAGTTTTTTGAGGTAATTGTTAAAAAATAATATCTTCAACCATATTTGTAGGTCTTGAAGTTACAGATGAGATTCTCAAAGGCAAATCAGACTGGTCAAAGCTCTTTGAACCACTGAACTTCTTTCAGAAGTACAAGTATGTATGAAATCTGTTGTCTGAACTTGAAGTTATTTACTTAGTGGTTAGCGTAATGAATTTTACTTTGGGATCTAAATAAAAAATTATATTGATGTGTTTCAGTTTAGGACTTTTTAAAGAAGCTAGAAGTAGACATATAAATTTTGGTATGTATCAGCATAGGGAAGATAGTGTGAGTGGTATATGTCAGCTTTTACTATCTTTCCTGCTAAAAAAAAAATCCTCTGATATTTAGAATGTAGAATAAAAACTTGAGCTAATGTACTCATTTTTTTCTTCTTCTAGACATTACATTGTGCTGACTGCCAGTGCCTTTACAGAAGAGCATCACTTAAACTGGTAAGTGCTGCTTTAAATGTGGGTCCAATGCACAACTGAGACTCAATGCAGTGTTGCACCATATTTTTTGTTAATTTGTTAACTGCATTAACAAATAAAGCCTGTTACTATGCAGCTGGGCATGGAATACACCCCCTTCCCTCTCTGCTTTGAAAACCATTGTTCTAGAGCTTTAGACTTATTTTCATAAAGAGTTTTTTTATTTAAGGACTAGATTGCACTGCTGTGTAGTCAGCCTATTCCAGACCTACTTTTCTTCAATGAAGGGAGATTTGCCAGTAATTGCTTGATTGACCTATGTGAATGTGCTGAGTCATTGTGAATTTTGAAATAAGGGGAAATGGTGAGGAATTAAGGCACTGTAATGTGTGTTTATTGACTCTCCAGTGGCTTTCTTTGTGAAGAAATTAGTACTTTGCTTGCTTTGCTCAAGTAAGGAAGCAAAACACCTCTGTAACAGACACTCATTCTGAGGGCACCTTACTTTTATTTCAAAGTTTGGCTTATGCTTGAAGTCAAATAATTCTTGTGCTGTCTCTAAAAGACAGCTTAATGTTTAAAAAGAGTTTTAATAGGTATTACCTTTTATCTGAACTTTCTAATATATTCACCTAAAAATCTTATCAGCTACAGCTTGATATCAGTCACAGCTGTGTACAACAAGGTATATGGGCAGAGGGCCAAATAATTTTTAAGGTGAAGTGTTCTTGAGTGAACAAAGCTTACTGCACCTCACAGTACAGACAAGGGAAATTCTCTGTGGTAAGAGCTAATGTTTTTTTTTTTTTCAGTGACAGAAATAGAGGCAAATTTTCCAGTTTTGCAGCTTGGAAAAATGATAAGCAGAAGATTAACTTGCTTCAGTTTATTATAAGAAAAAGTTTAGTTCACCAGTTCTTAAGTGGATTTGGAAATAAGTAACATCTCTATTGGTCATCAACATAAGATGCTTTTGAAGAACATACAGATTTGACTTAAGTTTTAGGTAGAAGGATGAAATGCCAGTACTTTATTGAAATTAAAGCCCTCGTGGTCATGATTCATTTCTTAGAGAAGTTTCTGATGGAACTGTTGACTAGATAATTTGTTTCTGAAAATAACTATTTTTACATTTTCACTGATCAATCTTCAGGAAGAATTGCATCTTTATTTGGCTGTAACTGAATAGTGGTGCTTGAGCCCTTTCAAAGCCACTCTTCTCCTTGATCCTTGTGGCAAAAAGGTTTTTTGCTGCACCCCAGAGGTGCTGGGATCTGCTCCTTGTTGTTTTCATCATCGGTTACAGGTGGAAGTGTTGTATCTGAACTGTTCAGAGTACCTGTAAAAACTTACTTGTCTCTGTCTTCAGAAACAAAAACACAAATGTCACTCGAAACATCTCCAATTACTGTGTGTGTATGTGATATAAAGATCTAGTGTCTGCTCAGCTATATGAAATTTGGTCCCTATTGATTGGTTAATACTGTATTACAAAAAGACATCTAACTGATGAGCTGGATACAATTAAAAATGAATAAAATACCTCTTGTTTTTATTAGGATTGGCCTCGTCGAGTCTAAAATCCGTGTGCTGGTTGGAAACTTGGAAAGGAATGAATTTATAACTATTGCTCACGTGCAGCCACAGTCTTTCCCTGGCAATGAAGTTCTCTATAAACAGTGAGTTTTGCTACTTTTTTGAAATGCAGTTTGGGCCACATGTATCTTCACTCCTCTCAGCTCATTGGTGAGAGAGGTTCAGTTTCTGGCAGGGTCCTGAGCACGTAACATCTTTTTCAAGAAGGGAGCAGTTCAGGGAGAAGTGCTCTGAGAAATTAAGTCTGGGCTGGTTCTAAACTGAACAACTAAAATGTACCAGAATCCAAATGACTGGTATCTGTGCCCAACTCAGGTTTGTGAATCTTGTCTTTTTTTAGGAGTGGATATGTATCAATGTGGTTTCTTGGGCTTGTATTTAAGAAAGCAGAAAGTGCAGTAAAGACTAACGTTGATCTTACACATGGGATACAGTCATTCACAGATACAGGTAAGGCTCTATTTTTGCTCTAGAGTTGTAGAGTGTCATTGTTGTTATTCCAGTGGAAGTTGCTTCACAAATTGTACTTCCTTCTGTTACTAGATATCCCTGTAGACAGCAACATATAAAAGTAGCTTGAAAAACCCTTTGTGTCGACACTTTGACAAAGTAAGGCCATCTTGTAACAAAAGTGTTACATTCATACACTGTGTACCATATGTGAAATAACAGTCCTCACAAAACTGCATTTCTTGTAGGAGACAGTCAGCTGTGATGCCCAGAAATGCCCATTTGCTGGGGTAGCTAAAAGACAGTAGTCAAACAGTAGTCAGCTGCTGAACTTTGGAAGTGGGAAGTGACTGTATCAACCTCTGAAATTAGTTGTTGATGCCCACTGATGGCATTTTTCCACAACAGTTTGTGTATAATATGATCCCAAAACTGTGAAAGTGGCTGGGCTGTCACATTGTAATTACATGCAGTTGTGCATGTGTAAATTTTCATGTTCATAGTCTGTTACTGCTTTTGATAGATGTAGAAATAAATAAATCTTGCAACTGTTGTTAGATAATGCTAGAATAATAAGGAAATCAGGCTATTCTTCTGAGTGACGAGTGTATTTGGACGAAGAGTTCTAAACAGTGAAAGGCTCTAAATGTTTGTTGGAGTTTATCCATAGTACCAGCATGAGTTCTGTGTTGTTTTGCTCAGACAACATGAGTAAAAGCAGTAAAACCCAACCTTCTTAGCTCGTGCTTGGGATGTGAGAAGAGCACAGAAAAATGCATCAAAACTCGTCTGAGTTACAAGCCAGGTGGGGTGGTTTCCTCAGCCTTGCACTGTTATCTGTGCTTGCACGTTACATCCAGTGGCACCACATTTCAATGGCAAATATGAATTATGTTAATGAGATTTATGTGCTGCTAAAAAGCCAAAGCTAATGGTAAATCCTCTATGCACAAACGTTGTTAGGATGGCTGTGTGCTCTTCCTTGAGTGAAGCACAGCCTTATGGTATGTGCTGGATGTAAGGTGTGAATTCAGAGAGAATTGAACAGAAAAGCTGGTCCATGAGAGGTGGGAAATCCTTTGGCACATGTGGGGATGACCAGTAGTTCTGTGCCAGAGAGCTATTACCATGTGCCTTGACATTGAGAGAATAATTTCAGAGTGCAAAGATTAATTTCAAGTTGATGAGCTCAAGAATAGAAGGCTTAGTTTGGAGGGCTTTTGTTCAGTGAACTGTATTTCCCTTTTACATACAAACTGTTGAATTTCATTTGAAGGAGCTGTCTATATTGTTCTGTGTGCTCATGCCTGTGCTTTTATTTCACTTCTGGTCTCCTGTAGAAGAAAAAGTATATGCAAACTCCTTTGAGTTGCATATCCTTGCTTTGATTCCCACTCTGTCTGTCAGTGAGCTGACTTTCCAGTTATGCTTGTGATAGGCCAGTTAGATAAGCTTACCTAAATGTGACTTAACTCTGAAATAACTGTTGTGCTGCTATAGCATTTGTCATGTGCATAGAAGGCTGCTTGCAGGCAGTTGAGAAAAACCTGTTTAAATTGTAGTGGGTCTGTTAAATAAGATGTTGCTAAAATCCAGTCTGGCTTCCTTGGGCAGATAGAATTTATAAATGCAAATTTGAACTCCAGTAGCTATTGTGTCTGGCTTGTAGTGAATGTGAAATGGGCATCACAGGTCACATCCATCTTCTTGTGATGACTGGGAGTGCTTGGGCAGCATTTTGTGTTCTCTTAGGCTGGGAGCTCTTTATTTGGGCTGGGCAGAGGTATTTCTGAAGAAACCATGTGTAGCTTTGACAAGCACTAGTGCAAACATCCCCCCTAAGCTCCAACTCTGTCTGATGTCAGTTTACAGGCAGGCCAGTGCCCTCAACATCCTCAAGGAAGGTATGAAGATTGAGGCAACTTATGTGAAGAGAAAGCAACTCCATTATTTTTTGCCAGCAGGAACCTTACAGAAAAGAAAGAAGGTATAATAAAAACTCAGCGCTTCTGGTAATTTTTAATAAAAGCTTTAATAATTACTTGAAGACTTTATTTTTTAACTGTCGTTTCAGCAAAGGGTGTCAGATATTAGTCAAAATAATAGTGGACTTCAGTGCAAAAGGTCTTCTTTAGGTGAAAGCTGTTCGGATGGTTGCAAAGACAGAGATTCCAGAACACCCTCTAATTCCTCCTCGTTAAATAAGATATCTAAGTTGGACATCTCTACAGCAGAGACAGAAAGGTTAGTGCCATAACCTTGGAACTGTGGAGAAGCTGCTTTTAACTGACTCACAATGTAAATGAGTCTAGGATTTCTTGTTTGGATCTCTGTGGATCCTAAGCATGTGGAGGGCTCCAAGAGCTTCAGGAACAAAGCTGGAATCTCCATTGGGAACATGGTAGGAGACCAGGTTAAAGGAATCCTTGAAAAAAAACTAAATATCCATGAATGTGTTGGAATGAAGAACTTGACACCAGGGAAATTATTTAGTCTTGAATGTAAATCTTCACAGGTTAGTGTGTGACTTGAAGCTGGAGTATTTTATGTGCAGGTAGCTGTTCTTTCTAACAAAATGTACTGTTTATGCCACAGAGATGAGTTCTAGTGACGTACTGATTGTCTCAGAAACACCAGAGCTGCTGCTGACCTAGTGGAGTGGTATGAGAACTCAGGCAGTAAAAGTCTGTCACTTCCTGGGAAGTCTGTTTATCCCTAAGCACAGGAAGAATAGGTAATCTTGAGAGTAATTGCCCAATCCTATCAAATGTGTGATACTTCTCTGTTCAGACCGTTTCATATGGTAGGAGTC
The DNA here is from genome assembly GCA_013400175.1 of Phainopepla nitens. Classification (NCBI taxonomy): domain Eukaryota; kingdom Metazoa; phylum Chordata; class Aves; order Passeriformes; family Bombycillidae; genus Phainopepla; species Phainopepla nitens. Next base: position 140,342 of record VXBQ01004326.1, on the reverse strand, counting down.
ATGTGAAAAAAACCAAACCAACAACAAATTGTGTGCACATCTGGGTAGAACAGAACAATGGTTCCAAACAGCACAGTGGGCTGGGTAGAGTAATCTGGGAAAAAATGTCAGCACATAAAGACTCAGTAAAGAAAATGCTTGAGTTTAAATCTGCAGTCAGAAATTCGGCAAAATAATAGTGTGGTGCTACATTGCCTGGGAGGTGGTGTTGTTTAATAGAGCTCTGACAATGAGCTGAGGAGGTCAATGTTTGTCTTGCATGCACTTTCTGGAAATGACATATACAGTATTTTACCAACTAGCACTTTATAACTCTAGTGTTTGACTTTTATAGAAATGTTGAATGTCAGAGTTGTAGTGGTGCCAACAGTGTAGCTGAGCCATCAACGTCTAAGGGACTTTGCATTCCTGTGACTGATCCAAGTATGTATTTGAAGTGGTAGGTGGAATGTGGTTTTTAATTTCGTGGCCAAACTCTAAAAGCCAGGTGTCTCCTACAGAAATGGAGGCTACAGTTGCACTAAGAACTTCGGGACCTCCAATTGGTTGCACCATTCCAAGATATAACACGGTTTGTCAACTCAGAACGTGTTTTGTGCAAGGACACCATAAATTAAGTGGGACTCTAATCACGGATCCTAAGAGTGCTTCACCTAAGCAACATTATTCACCAGCCTCTAAAGTATCTCGTCCACCTACACCAGGAGAATGCCCCCAAAAAGCCATAGATGGAGAAAAGGCAAGAAGGGGGGGCTAGGCCAAGGAGGGTTTGAAGTAGTGTTAATTACTGATGCAGAACAAATGAAATGACTGAAAATAAATGCATTTATCTATCCTCCAAAGGATTTAGGAATCTAAATTTAGGCATATCTAGTTCTACTAGAATGTAGATGTGAGAAATCCTAATGAATATGATGAATAGCTATTAAACAACATATTTTCAGGATCTGGCACTTAATGACTGCTTCTCATCTGGTGCCAAGGTATCTAAATACTTCTGTACTTATCTGTCACTGCAGTGACCAATTGCTGAATGAACTGTCTCATCTGGAAGCAGTTCTTAATTCAGAAAAAAATTATCTCCAAATGAAGATATGAATCTTATGACTGTAAAAGTATGAGCTAATCTGTTTCTGGCAGATGCTTTTTGAGTGCCTGTTGATAGTTTTGCTGCTTTAGAAATAAGCAGCCTGCTCAATAGGTCATCACTTCTGAAATGATAGTGTGGAGTTGCTTCTTAACGCTTGATTTATGGAACTTTTAGATTAATATTTCATTTGTTTTATTGCTGTGTGTAAATATCCATAAGTAGCTGGTCTTGGAGCTGGACCTCTGACTTGAGGCACAAGGCAAAGAGCAACCAGAAGAACCCTCAGTTTTGACACTTATAAAGAATTATCTTGTAGAACTGTTATCTAGTACTGAATATTGCAAGTACAGATTTCAAGATTTGGGTAGTAGGGCTTTTTCAGAGGCTTGAAATTCCTGTGGGGTAATGGTGGACTCTTATAAATATTCTTTTGGGAATGGCCTAAAGAATACATTTAATGTGTTGACTGGAAGCTGTACCCAAATAAGAATATTTTAGCACAGCAATTATTTTGAGTCTGTGTATTTTGTTCCTCCAGCTAAACGTGTGGGACTCTGATTTCTCAGAAAGCGGACACCCTCAAGATGGGAGGAAGAGAGCTACAAAAAATGTAATTTTTAAGTGATTTTACTCAGTGGGCTGACTGAAAAGCTGAACAGTTTAGTGATTAGACTGCATCACAAATTCTCTGCATGTTTACTGATGGTCACAAAAATAAACTTTTTAGTTTAGCTTATTGCAGTCCTTATTCCCCAAAAATTGCTCTTGTATGACCTATCTTTTAAATGTTACTACTGGTTGATTTGGTAGTGTCTAATTCCTTGCCATGCTTGAAATCATATTGAATTTTCTTTTTAAAACTATTTGATTGACTGATGTAAATTAAAACTGCTATAAAGACTAAATCCTTTGGCCTCTCAAAGGGAAGATAAAGAGCTTTGCTATTTGTGGTGCTTGTTACTGAGGCATAAACTCTGGAGGGCACACCCTCAAATCAAGGTGAGATCTTGCTGGTGGAGGTTGAAATACCTGAACCTCTGTCTGTGTGGTTTTAGGGCTTCAGGATTCCTAAACCCACCCCCCATGGGGTGGAGGTTGTTAATGCTTGTATGATTTTAAGGTATCCTAGCTGCCAGGACTTGCTGCCTCTCAGTCAGGAACCTGGCAATACTGCCTAACAAGTCCCTTCTGGCTTTTTTAGGGTGTCCTTGATGGAAAATCCATGCAGATTCCAGTGATCACATCAAGATCACAGGTATTTATTGTGCTTTTGTGTTCATAGGTAAAGCAGAGCTAGCTTTTTCATTTTATGAACAAAGATTTATGTACCATTAAACTCAGTGGTTTGAAGATTAGTAGGGTTTTGCCTGTTGTGCTTCCAGCAAATTAAATAACTGAACAATGACATTCACAAAAGCAAAGCTGAAGTTACCAAGTTTTGAACTTGGGAAACCACCTTTCCATACCCTCAGACACTGTGTGTCCTGGTTTGGTTTTCTGGTACTGTTATCAGTACTTGTATACTGATTCCTGTGATGAGACTTGGAAGCTTTGAAGTCTGTAGGTAACTTTAACTGCTCTGTGTCATGTAGAATGTTGTGAAATTGAGGGCTGTAAGACTGGAAGTGATCCAGACAGTAGAGACTGTTTTCTTGATCCATGGATCTGAAAAAAATCTTCCTTTGCTGTGCTGTTGAGCAACTCACAGCGAATTTCCCCTCCCATCAGGGATATACTTGTCTCAGTTCATGCAAGAGAAGAATTGTGCAGAGAGGAAAGTGCTTTTCCTCTGGATATGGTGGTAATTAAACAAGTGTTGTGGTTAAAAAAACCAAAAAGACTTCTCTGAAAATGGGTTTGGGCCATATAGGTTTGGTACACAAAGAATGTTATATTCAGCTAGGAAAAGGTTTATCTGCTGCTATTTCTGAATTAATGGATTTTAAATTGTTTCAATAATTAATTAAAACCTCTTTTTTTTTTTTTTCCCCTGTGGCATCTGGTTGTGTGTTACAGAGGCTTTCCAGTAAAGAGCTGCCAGATTCTTCATCTCCTGTTCCAACAAATAGCATTCGTATTATTAAAAGATCCATCAAACTTACCCTTAATGGGTAAGTGGTTGATCTCCAGGTGAAGAGGATAATCACTTGTTATCAGTCCTTACTCTGAATGTGTGTTGTAGTTACTAACCAAGGTAGAAGGTTCCTGTGGCCATACTGTAACTGCCCAGTTAAAATCATGGTCTGATTTTTATACTGCTTGCTTCCTTTTGAACTGCTCTTTGCATTTGCTTGGAACAGTTACCTTTAGGAGTTTTTAAAAAGTCTAAATTGTCACCAGCTGAAACAGCTACAAAAACCAACCTGTCCTGTGCCTTGGATTCAGAATGTATGTCACCAGGGTTAATTAGTTGCTGCAACCACATTCTGTTTTCAAGTGTGTATGAACATGCTTGTATTCCTTTGTGCTCTCCTAATTCACGTGCATGCATTGTTCTTATCTCAAATTATTTTCCCCTTTGGCACACACACTCCTGAGCTTCTCTCACAATGGTGCTCAGCTTCCTTGGCTCGCAGCCTTTCACTGCCTTGCACAGCCATGCACTACACAAGTACTGCCTCCCATGGAGGCCCCTAAATGATTGCAGTACTGAAGGAAATGCAGCAGAGGATGCTACCAAGGTATGGAGATGATAGATGTGTCCAGTGCTGTGTTACCTGGTACATTTTTTTGTCTCAAGACTGCTCCAGCATGAGACTCAGAGGTTTTTTTGTGTCACTGGGTAGTTAAGGCCAGCTCTGAACACGCAGTGAAGATGCACTGAGACATTGCAACAGCTGAGGCTGTCCTGATACTGCTGCCCACCTGCAAGCTGCATGCAGAAAGTGGTTTCAGATAAACCCTGAATGCTTACATGAAAACCTGTCATAGTCTTGAGTCTGGTCTGTAAACTGATAACACTACTTACCCAGCTAAGTGCATTAGGGGTTTTGGGGGGTGGGGAGAAATTCTGATTATATGAAACAAGTATTATGCTACTTCTCTGTAATTTCTTCCATCATTTGGTGGTTTCATAAGTGAACTTGTAAGTTGTTTTTCCAGAGTATTTTTGTATGTACTGTAAAAAACTATCTTCAAAGTGAAATTTAAAATCTTTAGTCTCTTTTTTTTTTTTTAGTGTAGATGTGATCTGCTTAAAAAAATCTAAACAACTAAACCAACTCTAAAGGGAAGGGAGGAAGGCAGTGCCAGAAAAAAGTGTTCTACAAAATGAGAATGTGATAGACTCATTTAGGTTGGGAAAAAACCTTTAAGTTAGAGTCCAGCTGTAAACTGAACACTGCCAAGTCCACCACTAAACTGCCATGCTAGAGTAAATCTGAGGAGACCAGAAACACTGCTTTGCTCTCCTGCTTCTGGTAGATCTGGGGTTTGATTTAATGCCCTCTGCATTGTGTAGTTTGCCAACTGCATGACTCACCTGAAGTCCTGGTTTGATATGTGGACAAAGATACCCCTGAATTGTTTTAAAATGAGTTGCTTGTCTTAAAGAGCAAATCTGAGCTCTAAACATCTTAAGTATCCACCTTAGTGAAGAGACTGAAGGACTGTAAAGAAATGAGGTCATATCTATCTTGTCATGTGTCAACTCTTCAGCATTCTCTCTGCTGCTAGTATCCCAAATCTGTGGAGAAAGCATGGCTATATTTATCACAATCTACTTGTTTTTTTCCTTATTCTGTTTTCCAGCTTATTTCAAGTGCAATTTGTCCCTTAGAAATTGACCTTAGTGGGTTCGAGGCCTTGTTCTTCCTTGTACCCTCCAAAACCCCCAAAACTTAGACTGCAAGGCTTTGATTTAGGTTAAAGTTAAGATACAGTACCCCTATTACTTACATAGTTTTTAGCAGAACTACACCTTGGGTTTATAAAATGGTTGCTTCTGTTTTGTGACCCATTCTAAAACTGGTATTCAAACATTGTCACTTCTGTGTACCAGTTACCGTAGGTGTGCAGCTTCAGCACCTGTGTAAATACAAATCCATCATGAATCTGAAGGAACTAAAGCTGAAGTAGGTGATAAGATAAACAGCAAAAACGAATATGGGAAGTGTTTTGTAATAGACTACGAATAGTCCCATGCTTTTAAATTCTTCCACATGAGTGTTCCAAGACTGTTTAAGGGATGTTTTTCCCATAGGCTCTATGTCAGCACATGCACTTGTGCAGCTATTCTCAAATTAAAGTAACCTAGCTAATGGATATACCTTTACACAGATCATTTTATTTTGCTCTTGCTTTGTGGTTATCTTCTAATTGTTCCCTATAAACTTTTTTTTTATTTTATTCCTCACTCGTAGGGTTTTAAGAAGAATGTTCAGGGTTTTGAGAAGAACACTCAGGATGAATTTAGGTTACTAGTTTCTCAGACTCGATCCACTGATGAATTACATGTCTTATCTTAATGCATCTTGACATATAAGATGTCAAGTGTAATGTTAAGTGACGTCAGTGTTCTGGGGTTTCCCTGGATGTTGCAGAAGTTTGATGCTGCCCCAGGACTCTGCAGATTAGAATTCAGCTGTTTGTAAATAAAGTTCAAACTTATTCAACTTCGGTGTTCTCCTCTGTTGAAGTGATTGAAAGGGAAGTTACTCCTACATAAGGACACAGTGAGGGAAGCTCTTTGATATCAGACTTCCTCCAAATGTTGCTCTTTTTTTCTCTGCTTTCTTAGCTGGTTGCTGGGTGTCTGGCTTGAGCATGAGTCCCTCATCTCACTCTCTACCAAGAGGACCAGCTCTGCATTGAAATTGTGTCTGATTAGAACTTTGAGCATGAAATTCCCTTGCAGGTGTTAACATATGTGGTTTTACTTGTTAGGTGCAAGCAAAGAAGCAGTTGATGTGAAGTCACCTACATTTTGGCTGTAGCAAGCAATTGATTATCCTGTAGAAAGTGAGAGCAAGTGACAGAATACTTACTTTTTACCTTAATGAGGAAAAAGCAAAGAGTTAAAAAAAGGTATCTTGAAATTTGTTAAACTTGTTTGTGGGAGAGAGGGGGCTTACTAACCCTGTCTTATGTAATGCTGAGTGACATAAGCTGTTGAGCCTAAAAAGACCAGCAAAAACTCCTGGCTCTGTTTCTGTAATTACCTCATCACACTTCTTATAAAGAGCGTGATCCTGTGCATTATTCCAGTAAACGAAGAGCCGTGGTAGGAGGGTGCGGGCGAAGGGCTCATACCCAGCGCAAGCCCTGTCCCAGAGGAAAGCAAGTGGCTTCGGTCCTGTGGAAAAATCCTCTTCCGCGGAGCTCCCAGCCCGCTGCTGCCTCCTCCCGCCCTCTGCCTGCGGCGGTGGGGGCTGCGTGCCCTTTCCCCGGGGCTCGCAGGGGAGCTGTGGCCGTCCCACGCCCGGGGCGGTTTCCTGCCCGGGGGCTGTGACAGTGACAGGGCCGCGTGTGGCCGCCTCCGAGCGTCACTGCTGCCCCGAGCTGCGGCCGCGGGCTGGGGGGACACCCATCGCTGCTGTGCCCTGCCTCGCCCTGAGCCCCGCGGGGCTAAGCACGGTGCTGGCGGCTGTTGTCCAGCCTGGAGCAGGGGTCGGCACTCCTGGCTGCCCGCAGCGCGTTGGTCAGCATGGCCCGAGGGCTCAGGGCTGCAAACTTTTGGTATTGGAGAGTGTTGTCATGCCAGGATCTTGACAAAGCAGTAGCCTGGGGAGTGATTTTTCTCTTATTCGGGAAAATACAACCTGTTAAACCCTCAGCTGTCTGACTTTCAAGAAATTGGTATGGACTGCTCATCCTTGGGCTGTTCCTCTTTCCTGGGAAGACGCTGTCTGAATCTTCTTTTCCCAACCTTGTTTCTTATTTACACTTAATCTTTTTTTCATTTCTTCTGATCTCAGACTCTTGCCTGTTTTCCTTTTCTCTCTGATAATTCCCATTTCCCTCTCGCACCTGAGTCCCTCTTTCTGAATTTGAACTGGGTAATACATTATTTGGTGGTGATGAGTGAAACTCCTTTGAGTCCTGAAACCAGAGGAGAAATAACTTACCTTGTTTCAGTTTCAGCCTGTGGCAGCCTGGCAATCAGCTGCCTACTGCAAGCACCATCCAGCTCCCTTTCTGCATGGGTATGCAGTGGAGAGAAAACTGAAAATTTTGGCTGCTAAAAACAAGTCTGGCAAGCATATGCAAGGTCAATCTCTTCCAAGGAAGAGCAAAAAATCCCAGTAGTGCCACCAGCATGGCCTCCTTGCTAAATTTCATGTCCCTGTTCCTGAAATGCAAAGAAATTTCTTAAAAGTTTAAGAATTCTTTGAATATAGTTAAAGCATACATTCCCCATGGTCATTCGGAGAAAAATGACTGAGTCATATTTGTTCTGTTTTTCCTAAAAAATCATCTCAAGGGGCAGTGTATGTGAAGAAAAGGTGTTGGCAGACTGGGAGTAACTGAAAATGTGGCCTTAAAATAGGAAGTAATGACTAGCCATAACTAGCAATGTGTGTTGATGACAATGTGTTAAAAATAAAACACTATAGCAAGTAGGTACTAAAGCTGCAACATGCTAGAATTTCTTTTATCACTGCAGTTTTAATTCTGCTCTGTTTTTCCAGTGTGGTCACCTGGCCAGAACAGAAAGTTATCCCACCTACTCTGAGTGCATGCACATAAGGAAGAAAAGCTGAGGTTTTGTGAATCACTTGATGTGTAATTCTTGGCTAAATGCCTTCAGCACTGGTTTGGAACCATGTTTGTTGTGATTTTGTTAGATTGTTTTTCCCTTTTTTATTTATTTGATACTGAATTTTTGTTTTATTATGTACAGCCTTAAGCAGAAGGGCATGAACCTGTCATAGTAAGCAATCCATCAGAGATTTCTAGTAACTAAGCTAAAGAAGTACCAGCTATTTTACATTTCTGCATTTTCTGCTCTCTCAGATGAAACAGGCATTAGACTGTCAGGAAACTGAAAGCTGGTGCTGGCTCTGAATTGTATTTCCGAAGTCTCTGTTTCTTGCAGAACTTGTAATTGGTCATTACATTCACTTTTGATTTTGTCTAGATAGTATAGCATACGTTAATTTTCTCTACTCATTTTGAGTGTTTTTACAGGTCTTTAATTAATACTGTATGTTATTTGCTATGTAGGATAACATGTTGGGAGAGTCTGTAAAGAAAGCTGGTATAGCTTTTGTTAAAGTGTTTGCCGAATCACGAACAGCTGGAAAATCATGGAAACAGTATTTTCTGTAGAGTGATTGTTTGCAGTAATTTAGTTAAAACCAAATGAGGCAAGAATATGCCCCTGGGAATTGTATTTTGAGGAAAATGATAGTGTTGCAAGCAGTGAAGTACTAGCAATGAGAAGGCCAGGGAATCCCCTGTTTCTGTTCCTCTGTTCACCCACTAAATAAATCCTGCCTTACACCAAATGGTAAATTGTGCAAGTACAGAGATGTTCACTTTGCTCTAATTCAGGGTAAATGTTTGGTACGTGCCTGTAAAATTATCAATCAGTTTACTAACCACTATTCCTGTTACAGAAATGAGTAACCAGCAGCATGTTAATTTTCTCTCCCATTCATACATGTTGTGACTTCAAATGGGGAAAATTCACTAAAGGTAATATCTCAGTTTTCTCTAGACTCTGGTTATTTAAAGTCGGTTTGAATTCACCTTTTCAGTAACAAGTAAGCTGAGATGGATTGTCCAGCAGCCCAGCTGTGGAGCTCAAGCAGAGGTTTGTATGTTCAAACTCAAATCTTGTGTTCGACCTTAAATGTCACTTCTGATTTCAGTGGCTGTGATGTCAGTGGGGAAACCCTGCTGCACTTTTGTCTGTCCTCGTGCAAAAGTCTAAAAACGTCAAACAAAAGCAAAGATATTATTTAGAAAAGTTTAAGGCTACAGAATTGAAACTAACCACAGGTTCTCAGAGACTTCTAAGCAACACCACATTATTTCATCAGCTCTGCTTGTTCAGTCTGTTCTCAGTCACTGTTTCTTTAGCTTAGATTGTTTTGGTTTTCAACTACTTCTTAAGATGCTTTGTTGACAAACATGGGATGATCAATTTGTTAAGTAATAGATACCACTGACACTAATGTATAAGATGACTTCTTATCCAAAAAAAATTGTACAGAGTTCCCACCAAAAGTTCCTTATTTGTATTAAGTTTTGGAATTAAGTGTCATGCATTTTTTTCCAAGGCTTTCCTTCTGCTTTAACAGACACAAACCTAAGGTTGTAGAGATTAACCATTTATGAAGGGCCAGACAGAAATTTTGTGGCTAAGACCAGAAACTGAAGCCAAGTTCCCTGAATGTGTGAGACCCTTTTTCTTTAGTCAGGTTGTCTATACCCACAGTGGGGATTCCCAGTGCATAAGTTACTGTATCTTGCTAAGGACTGTTTTAAGGGTTCTGTATTTCTAGAGATTACTGACACCAGCTATTGATTTTTAAGCCACTATTTACATGATAGCCCACTATTCTTTCTTGTTGCTTTTTTATAAGCTCGTAAATTAAGCAACTTTTCCTTTCAGACTATCTTCCTAACAACAACAACAATAAAAAATAACAAATTTGTTTTCTACTTATTTTCATTTCTCCGTAAAAAAGTCTCACTAAGAATTTTAGCACAAGCCACAGTGCCACTGGACTGCCAGATGCAAGTTAACACCTTATTAAGTGATTAATAGGTAAGTTCTTATGTCCTAATATTGTGGAGGGTGAGTGAGAGTGGTAAGGAAGAATCCCAATACTTCTTGATAGTAAAATTGTAAAAAAAAAAAATAGGGTGACTTATTTTCTAAGAAGTATCTCCAGAAAAGGAGTGGATGCTAAGTGTACATATTTATTTAAAAACATGAATAATATGACATGTGTGAACTGGTATATTGCTATATCTTTCTGAAAGAATGGCAAAGTTTGCAACACTTTTCTGGAATCCATCTCCCTTACAATACTTCAATACTTACATGCATGTTTTGTTTGCAGGGCCATGGACTTCTATCACTCAAAATTCCAGTCAACTCAAGTGGAAGTGTTGTCTGAAAGTGAGGTGTGAGGTTGGGTTCTTGACTGTTAACTGTTAACTGTTCTGTGTTGCTGTGAATGTGTTGTTGCCTGAGTCCAAATTTAATAAGCTTATTCCTGGAATCAGAGTTGTCCAGTGCAGTGAACATGCACAATGAGCATGTCTCCAGCACCAAGAATGTGCTATTGCTTCATGAGCTTCTTAAAGCTCCTCAAATAAAGCTGGAAAACCACTCAGTTGAGAGGAGTTGACATACCCCTTCCCTCTTCCAGCTTTAGGAGTGTGAATTTTCTGAAATTCCCAAATAATACCATTGAGCAGTCTCTGCTTGAGCATGTTATGAGCCAAGATGGAGCTTCCCTTGTAAAGGGAACACAGACAATCGTGGCTCCCCTCCATCTTACTGAGCCCAGGCCAGGAGTTTCTGAAGATACCAAACATCTGCTCATAGAGCAGTGCTGTGCATATGGCATTGGGAAGCTCTGGGTTGGAAGACAGCCAGTAACTTTTGCAAAAGTTGAAGGAATGGTGGGTTGGAGGCTTGTGAAGGGGAGGATATTGCAAAAGAGAAGTGGGCAGGGTTGCTAGAGCATAGAATGGCTGTTAAGAAGAGGAAAAAAAACCCTTAAGTAACATATAATTAAGTAGTAGCTACTTTGCTATGTATTGTTTTTATAAACCACAATCAATTGGGGTTTTATCATTTTAGGAGGTTCTTGCTGCCACCTTCATGCCCAGCACACTTGAGAACTTTTCTTCTTTCCTGGCTGGAGAGTTCTGCTTCATGAGCTGCAGTGAATGGACTGCCTGCACGTAGGTAAGGAGCCAAACACTGGTAAAGGGAGCAAAAAGAACACCATGTTTATTTATCCCTGGTTTTTGTTATTTCAAATTAATTACAGGGGTGTTTATGAGGCAGGGTTGTTGACCACACAAATATAGGCTGTTCATAATGCATATAGTCTGGGAGAAACTGTAATTGCTGCGCTAAATGTAATTTATTCTGTGGTTCCATTCAGCTATATACTTAATTCTATTTTTCCATTCTTCTTCTAGGGGCACTGGTAAACATTCTTCTAAGCAGGGATGGTAATGATGAGACAGTAATTGTCTGAGTAAATTATCCAAGTGGCCGCCTTTCTTTTTTTTCACTTCCTACATTTCTGGTGTCCTCTGGCATCAGAACAGAAGTGTATGCTAGTCCTAGGCTATGTAAATTAAAAGTTCTGTCTGCACTGCAATTAAAAACATGTCAGATCACATGGTTTTCACTTGACCAGTTACAGCAGTGTTGTTTTGCAAAAAAGGTTTTAACCGTGTTGCAAGTGTGAAGTCCTGAACTGACCAAGTCTGTAGTAACTGGGTCACCTGCCAGAGTTTTTTGTGATGTAGGTCATGGGAATATTTGCAGAAGCAAAAGTGCTGTAATTGCACAGCTATACCAGTATTTATGTTGACATTGAAACTTAAAGATGCATATTCATGAGGCAGAAACAATACCATGTGTAATTAAGATACGTAAAAGGAATATAAATTCTAGTTTTAAAAAAATCCAGCAGCTAAACAACGTGGATTTTTAAATTAATGTCATTAATGTCATTATTTCAGATCTGTCTCCTAATGGGGTTTTTGCACCCCAGGAGCACAGACCTATTGAATTGCCAATTCAGAGAGAATTAGGAGCAGTAGCATAAGAGAGCTCAGGAACCCCAAAAATAAATCAGTGCATCACATGTAAGGGTTGAGTTGCTGTGCAGCTGAGGAGCTGTGGCCTTAGACCACCCTGCTGCACTGTGGAGACTGGAAGAAAAATCCCCCTCAAATTGTCCCAAACCCCTGGCACTTTCAAAATAAACAGGTAAAAGTGGTGAAAAAGGGTAGCACCAGCAATTTCCAAGACAGTATCTGTCATGGAATGGAATACTGTCTTGGAAAGGAACCTCAAGATCATCTGGTTCAACCTTTCTCGGCAAAAGCACAATCTAGACAACATGGCCCAGTGCCCTTGCCAGCTGAATCTCAAAAGTGTCTGCTCCTGGGGGGAAAAAAACTGGAATTAAAGAAGGAGTTAAGGAAAGGTGGAATAAAAGCTTTCCTTGCAGCAGCTTGCTCCTGGGAGACATAATCTCACGTGGTGGGCCAGGTAAATTTGAAGGATTTGGGGCAGTAAAAGTATCTAGATGTGAATCAGGTCTCACTACCAATCTCACAATTGCAACAGTCTCTCTGCAGGCTGTTTATAGGGGGTGTGGAGCATAATGAATATTAATTAAGTGTGGTAGCCAGTTTTACTTTAGGCAAGTGTCTCTGCTATTACCATGTCTGAATCTCCTGGAATCAGCCTGCTACAGAATTCACTTCTCTACAGCACCCTTGCCTTTGGGAACAGATTTGGTTTCTCTCTTAACTGAACTATGAGTCTCTAGTATCGCTAAAACTTTGAAGTGGTATTAAATCTGGATTAGTTAATTCTCAGGATTTTGCTTTTACAGTGTAAGAGAAGATGGTAAGAAAAACTGAAATACTTGTATTGTTTTTTAAAAGTAACAAACTTCTTTAGACCTACAGATTTGGCTTTTTATCTGTTTTTTTTTTTTCCCTAAGCAAATGATTATGTATATGGACAGGAATGCTTTTCAAATTCGGTGGGAATGTTGGTCTCAGTTTAATTTCAGTTACGCAGATGGTTATTTATGCAGGTTTCCTTTTAGTGGGAACTCAGGAAAAGGCACAGTCATCTCTCTTTGGCTACTTTCCTTGGAGATGAGATCTGAAGATAGTGCACAGAGACTGAAGCTCTCAGCTTTGCACATGTAAATCTTGACCCTCTTGTTCTGGGAGAAGCAGTAAACCCAGAGTAGAGGAGTAGTGGGGGAATTGTGTGCCCAGTGAGGAAATCGGATGGTCACCACGAGGGGACATTTTACTGAGACACCACAAAGCCAAGGGTGTTACTCACCATCACTGAGGCAATGGCATCAAGGCCTTGAAGGGACAAGCTGCTGTGACAATCAGGAGTAAAGCCAGTGGGACTGTAATCAGAGACTTTATTCCAAATGCCCTCCATTCCTTACTTTCTACTCCTCTGCTACTGGAGCCTGTAATGTTTGTCTTAGAATCCATGGGGCTGGACGATGGAAGGGTTTAGGTAGCAGGTACTTGTCTCAGCCTTTGAGAAACAAAGGACTGAACAGGTTGACTTTCAGCACTGCTGACTTGACTTGCACCCCAGGGTCTTGTTGGAGAACAATCAGAAGTGGAGCTGGTACATACGTGACTTTAATAATTTGCCTTTTTTACATCTGCCTGTTAAAGAACCTTTCCGTAAAGCAGTTGCCTTTTCTTTATATTCAGCTTTTTATATGACATTAACCTTCTGTCAACTCTAGCCCTTGTCCTAATTAATAATTTTGGCCACTGGCTGCTCTCTGTCAGCTCTTTCTTGGGTTAGGCCTTCTCCTTCCTCTGGTTCCTGCACGTACTTGCCAGAAGCAGCTTGTGATGTCTGTTGTGTTTCCATTCGACAGGCTGTGTCTAGAGCTGTTATTTCCACTGCACAGAGCAAAAAATCAGTTCAGTTCCCTTTTTTTGGATTTGTATTGCACAAGAGATCTCTTGAAGAAGTAGTCTTATTCTTGGTTTATTGTTCTTTTTATTAAAAAAAAAATTCCAATTGATACGTGTATTCTTTACTTGCATACAGTGAGTAAGGCACATGGAGTATTTTTTTCAGGCATCTGAAAATGTTCTGAGTCTCATGGTGGCTGACACATTTACTATACCTAAGGCTCAGTATTTCACATCAAAAACCCAGAGGTTGTTGTTTGGATTTGATCTATTTTCAACAATATTAAGGCTTACAGGTGGAAATCCTTTGCAGGAGAATGAGTAGTTTGATAAAATTCATTCTTAAATGAGAGGTTAACCACAACATTGATTACAAAAACAATGTCAAACGTTCCCCAAATGTCCTAAAAGTAAAATTGACAAGTCATGTAGCAACTGCCAAATGAACAAGAGAATGAAATAACAAAACTCATCACTGTTTTGGGTGAGAAATCAAGGGCTGAAAGCCTGTCATTCAGAAAGCTCAGACTAATAATGGTAGCCTTACAAAGATGCAGGCCTCGTTAATAAATCTAAATTATTTTGTTGCAGCATGGCAGTAAGCTGTAAGCACAGGTACAAAGTGCAGAAGCAGCAGGGTGAGCAGCCTGATTGTGGCTTACTCCGAGTTGATTGTGGCCAACTACTGCAAGGTGAGCTGGCACCTATGACACACAGCCCCGGGCAACCTGCAAGAAAGGGCTCATGCAGGGCCAGATAAGATGTGTAGTGGCCAATTTACAGACTGCAGGTTTGCTTTGCATATGTAAGAGGACTTGATGTGTAAACTTGTCCCAGAAGGTGTTACGTGCTTACCTTTGGTCTGAAGAGTGGTGTCACTTTCTGTCATTCCTGGGTGTAATCCTGTAACTGTACAGATCAGAACTGCAGGAGTCATTGGGTTAGAGGTTGAAAATTAAGATGTGAGACTTCAGATTAAGAGGAGATATATCTGGTGGGGCTGTACTGAAGCAAGGTACCCTTTTCACCTCTTTAAGGTGGCCTTGTCACTCTCTGCAGCTCCCTGAAAGGAGGTTTATAGCCAGGTGGGGGTCAGGCTCTTCTCTCAGGCAAGCAGCAACAGGACAGCAGGACACAGTCTTAAGCAGCACCAGGGGGGTGTTTGTGTTAGACATTACGAAGAATTTCATCACAGAAAGGGTGATTAGATATTGAATGTGGCTTCCCAGGGAGGTGGTGGATTCACCAACCCTGGAGGTGTCCAAGGAAAGACTGGATGTGGCACTCGCTGCCATGATCTGCTTGACAATGTAACACTCAGTCAAAGATCAAATTCTGATCTCAAAGATCTTTTCCACCTTAATTGGTTCTGATTATTGGCTGTAGATACAGTCTTCTGAGATTCTTGAAGCTCAAGGTGATGTTAAGTAGCTTAAACTCCTTGTGAACCCTGAGGACAAAGGGAAGTCCTGTAATAAAAACCTGGATGAATGATTGTTGTCCTCTGTAGTGGACCCAGTGCACGATGACTGGCTGGTGCATGCTGGAGTTTTAGGAGCAGCAGAATTACTTTAGGCATACATTGCCTTTATATTTTTATGCAGTTTTCATTGCTGTTGCCAAAGGGACAATTCCTATCCTTCCTTCTGCCTTCTTATGTTTTGTGGCTTCTCTTTGAAAGCAGCCACAGTGATCTGGCTTATAGAGGTAATCTATTTAAAAAAAAAAAGAATTCTGGCCAGAAAGAGGTTGTTTTCTGCTGACTTAGCTCCTTCTGCTCAGCTTGAGCTCATCTCTAAGTCCTCTCCCTACAGCTCTTCTGCATCAGATGGATCCTGACTGTGGCATAAGGAAGGACTTTGCAGTTTTAGTGACCACTTCAGAGATCACTGATCAGCTTCACTGTAATAAGAGGCTTTTATGTAGCACAGTGGAAAATGAAAACACTTCTCCATCTTTTTCTTTGCCTGCCAACAAACATTTAAAGTTTTTCTCTGTTAAATAACACAACTCCCAAACTGTGGTAGGTGTTTATAGCACTGGGATGAGTAGAAGGGAAAAGGAAACACTTGAGAGGGCTGGGGGAGAAAGTGCCTGAGAAGATCTGCTCTGAATACTAACTCTGGAAAGGAAGGAGTGGGAATTAGAAATTTCAGGGAGATTTATCAATTTCTCAGGCTAAAAATACAGTGTTTTGCTACA
Organism: Phainopepla nitens; assembly: GCA_013400175.1. Lineage (NCBI taxonomy): Eukaryota > Metazoa > Chordata > Aves > Passeriformes > Bombycillidae > Phainopepla > Phainopepla nitens. The sequence continues at coordinate 124,429 of VXBQ01004326.1, read as the reverse complement.
GTTCCATGACGTTAGCACTCTGTTAGGAAGCAGGCACCTCTGCCCAAATTTGTCTTCCAGAAACTTGTTCTGGCCTTGGTGCCACCACATTCCTTCCTGCTGGCAGAGTAATTTCTGTGATTGTACATGGAACTGGCTCCAGCAGAAAAACTGAGCCAGCAGAAAAAAAAAAAAATATCTTGTTTCCTCCAGGTTACTTTTAAGCATGCTCCTGTGTCTCCAAAGGAGTGCTTGGAACACTGCAGGAACACACAGGAGTGAGTTACCTGGAAGGAAGGAGACAGAAAGGGGACACTGTCTTTTTCTGACACTATCCCAGTGTTCATTTCACTGTCACTGTTTTGTGCTTGGCAGTTTGATGTAATGAGCAGTTCCATCCCCTGAAGAAGTTGCATCATGAGTGAATAAGGCATGAGTGTGGGAGCGAGGAAGTATCTTCTCTGATTTTTATTGGGGAAATTGAGGCTTAGAGAATTAAACAACTTGCCTAAGAGTAGAAAGGCTGACTTGCCAAGAACCAAATTCCAGTCTGCTGAATCACAGCCTTGTGCCTTATCCACAGGACCAACCTTTCTCTATTAGCATTTCCTTTCTCTCCACCCTGTTTTGAGGGAGGCACAGTAGCATTGTTCTATGTCAAACAAACTCAAAGTGTGGTACAGGAACGCTTCCAGCAGAATGATTTGAACAACCTTTGAGTTTATCATTAATCTGGAAGCCATGAGTTTTTTGAGAATGGCTTCTGCACTGGAACCTTCCTCAGGACTAATAACCACAAAAGCTTTAACCACCAAAAGGTCTAACAGTGTTTAAGTAAGATGCCTTTGAGATTAAAGAACATACTTCAAACAGCAAAAGGTTTCTTAAGGCATAGAGGATTGGGAATTTCTAATCTGGCAGTAGGTGAGGCTTGAGATAGAGTGGACAAGAAAACAAGACAACTTTATTCCTTAAAGAGGGAAGGGAATGATTTTATTAATGCTATTCTTACTCCTAGTATTATGTACGTTAGGAGAACCATATGCTGAAAGTACCTTAGTGTCTGCTAAACCAGGCCAGTGACAAGGGCCTTATCTTTGATCGAAGTCAGATAGCTGGGAACAGGAAATAAAGACTTAACAGCAGCCTGTGCTGCTCTCCTCACAGCCTGCGTCCTTGGCCAATGCCTGTGCTAAGCACCACTAAAGAGCCATCGTCCTAGGCTTGACAAATACCATGTTAAACACTCAGTCCTTTACTGTAGGAGGTTTTAGTGCTGGCTTTTTATCCCTCCACTCTACCCTTGCTTGCCGCATGATGTTCCCTGCCAGAACACGGAGCTTTATTCCTTATAGCAATGTAGGTGTTAACTGTGCTAGCGCAGCAGCCAGCGAAAAGCAGGAGGCTAGGACTTGCCTTTAGACTTGATAAGTGGAGAGAAATGGGATCTTAAAACACTTGCTTTAGCTGGAAGACAGGAAGTGAAGCACTGGATCAGACTGGCCTAAGAATTCTGGTATCTTGCCTCTGGCTATAGCCAAAGTCAGCTGACAAAAATAATAGTGAAGCACCTGGCTTTTGTAATGCAATGCTGCAGGAGGGGAATTCCGTCCTGCTTTTTGCAGAGATCTGCATATACCCAAAGCTATGACATGTTCTTACTCTTCATGGCCGTTGCTGACGAGGTTTCTGTGATTGCCAAAGCTATATTGCAATCCTGCAGTTCACCTCACTCTCCCGGGATAATCCCTGTGCCAGGGATTCCGATTGCAGCAGAGCAGAATTGCATACAGGGTTGTGAGGAATAGAGGAATGTCCTCATGCTTGCACGACTTTGAGTAAGGCCTCTTTCATTTGCTTAGGTTTTTGCCTTTTTCTTGGGAAGGCTTCTTGGTTTCCATAGAGCTTAGGAACATGAATGTTTTATAAAACAGCTATGCTAGTCTTAGAACGAAAAGCTCCTTTTGTCCCACTGTTGTGCTGTTTGTCCCTGGCTGTCAGCTTATGGCTACTGCTGGAGAAAAACCATCAAGAAAACATCTCCTTTCCATGCTGTCCTTCCTCCAATCATTTTGTTCAGGATCTTCCTAAGCCAGGTCTAGTCTGTGTATTCATTCTGATGATGGGAGCTCATAGATTTTACACAATGAAACTCTTCACATGGTTGGTTATCCTCTTATCACAAGTTGTTTTCATTTGAAGGAAGAGAGATAAAGTTTTTGGGATGCTATAAGAAGTGCAATCCATTCATATTTTTTCTTAAAAATAATATGAAGGAGCAGTTTGTACCAAAGACACTGCTGTGTATGTGAGATACCACCTCAATTTCAAACGTGCAATCTTCAGGATTATCACTGAGTAGCCTGTTCCTGCAAGCCCTCAGAGTTAGAGTTCAAAAGAGCTGGGGAAAAGTAGGGAATGCTTATTATGTTTTAGTCATAACACAGTATTTGTATTGCCTGGAATACTGCCCTTAATTTCACATCGGTTTAGATTGTGTACTCTACAATAACACTTTCCTTCTGAAGAAATCAGCAGATACTTCTGTTTTGAGCCACAGTCTCCCTGGTCCCCTGGTCTGTGTTTACTCAGTACTGTCATGGGCTGGAGAAATAGGTGGGAACCAGGCATATAAACTGTATTTAGGGATTAATTCTTTCTGAGATGTCACAGTTTTTACTATCAGAGATTTGGAAAAACAGCCTGAAGGTAAGTAAGGGAAAGTATTTAGTCACTTCATATGTCTATACTCACAACTTTCTTTACATCTAAACTCAAAACTCACATCTACAGCTTCAGCTATCCCAGAGGAATTGCACCCCATTCCTTTTAAAAATCCTGTCCAGGTCACTCCTGTGTTCTGCAGGGATGCCCTCAAATTGGGAGCATTTCTCTGGTTGTTCAGCCCTGTGAATAAAGGCTTGTACAAAACTTGCCTCACCAGGTGATCAATTAAAAAACTAAAGTATCTTCTAACATGAGCTGTTGAGGAGCTGATTGTTTGGATGGGGCACTTAGCAGAGAGAATTCAGGTTGTTTTCCTCTTTGCTGCCTTTGTTGTAGGGCAGCACCATTTTATTTGTGGTGTCTTTGTCAGTTCGTGCTTTGGGTAGCGTGCTTATGTAGGTGAAGTGTTAAGTTTGGTTTAAAATATAAGTCCCTCTTGCCTGCTTTATTGTCATAGGGAATCCAAGAAATACCTGAAGACATAAAAGTCTAGTCTGAAATTCTTAGACTTTTAGGGCACTGCTGGTTTATATCTTTTGTGTTGGTTTTTTTTTTTGCTTTTTTTGTGGGAAAGAAGATAAGAAATTATGTTCTTCTGGCAAGAAACTAACCCACAGACATAAAATTATTTTATTGTAACATCTGAATAATATAGTTTTTCTTCTCTTTACTCATCTAGGGCTCATGTCCCAGATATTTTGATTATCCTATGTTCTCCTTAGGATTCTTCTATTCCAATTTCAGTTATAAGTTTGACAGAGGTGCAACAATTCTACCATGTGACAAACCATGAATATTTAATAAGGAAAGTTTTGCTTGTGGGGTGGAGAAAGATAATTTTTGTTTATATGAAATATGAGGATAGTTCAGCAAAACTAAGGTTATAAAGAAAAGTCCCATTGAGATGGACTACAGAGCAGGAAGTATAATAAGCATTTGGCAGCCTCTTCTGCTTAGTGACATGGATGGTGTATGAATTTGCAGGTTATAGAACAGCATTTTCAGCTGTGCTTCATTTCTGTACATCTCCATAACCTTAGCTTTAGAAATAGGATAATGGGGGAAAAAAGTGAAAACCTATCAGGTTTGTACCTCACTTGAGTGTTCTTTCAGGCTTTTCTTGCTATTTTTTTGTCAGGGATACTAATTGATTTAACTGCATATTCATATGGGACAGTTTATTCTACTCCCAGAGTAAAGATTTAAGAAAAAAAATTTAAATTTTGTTGTTAACTAAGCCGTCTTACACCACAGCTAGGTGTGGCCTTCCTGTTCCTTTGTGTTCCTCTTTTTTCAGGTGTTTTTAAATTTCCTCTCAGATTTGTTTGTTTGTTACTGACCTCTCCACCTGATCCAAAAATGGGACTGTGGAGCTGTTCTCCCTGTCCAGCTCCTTTGCTTCGTCTCGCTGTGTCAGGGCCAAGCTGTGAGATTCAGGATCTGGGATGCTCCAAAGGTTTTGTAGCTTTAGAGTTGATCACTGTGACTGAATCAGCTTGATGGGGATTAGTTCTTACCTTACCTGCAGTGTTGGTCTGTCCCTAGTACATACAGCTTAGTCATTGAATCTCAGAGTGGGCTGGAAGGGGCATTCAAAGCCCATGTTGTTCCAACCCCCTGCTTTGGGCAGGAACATTTTCCACTAGACCAGGCTGCTCCAGGCTCCATCCAGCCTGGCCCAGAACACTTCCCAAGGATGGGGCCATCCCCAGCTTCTCTGGGTAGCCTTGTTCCACTGCCTCACCACCCTCACAGTAAAGAATTCTTTATCAGTATCTAATGTAACCCTGCCCTCTGCCAGTTTAAAGCCATTCCTCCTTGTCCTGTTGCTACAGGCATTAGTAAAATCTATCCTTGTCTGTCTCATAAACAGCACGAGGGGTTTAGGTAGGCGCTGGAAGGCTGCAGTACAGACTTCCCTGGAGTCTTCCTTTCTCTGGGCTGACCACCAGGCTCCATGCAACCGAGAAAAAGATGGGTAAGGAGCGCACTTGTTCTCTCGAGGCTGACAGAGCGGGGGTGTCGGAGCGATGCTCTGCAAGGGTGAGGGTATGGAAGCAAACAGGCTCTCGGTGTACCTGCCCTGCTCTGCAATCACCGCTGAACTTTTTCCTTTGTACTTTCGGCTACCGTCAGGGCAGGAGCGGAGGACTTGTGCCTGCCCTCCCCGCGCAGCTCCAGTCCCGGCTGGGATCCTGTGGGATCCGCTGCTGCCGGGGCCGGGCCGGGCGGTGCGGGGGCGGGCGGGGG
>VXBQ01004326.1:108521-119459 GCA_013400175.1 Phainopepla nitens | reverse complement strand
GGCGGGGGGCGCGGGCGGCGGCCCCGGGGGGCTCCGGGCGCTCTCCGCCCTCCCTCGCTGGTCGCGCCGGGTGTTTACACCGCCGGGCTGAAGCGGCGATGGGTTGTTCGGATGAGTCGCGGTGAGGTCTTGCAAGGCTGTTCCGTTTCAAACGGATCTCTTAAAAGTCTTAACGTCGTGGAGTGGGAGCGTTTAGGTGTTAAATGAGCACGCGGGTCTCGTGTCTGGGCTGGGGACAACAGGCTGAAGATTGGGTGATGCTCATCAGGATCCCGTTCACATCGGAACTCGGCTGTGTGAATGCAAATGAATGAGAAATAGTGATGGCACAAATGCAAAGTAATGCAGATAAGGGATCGTGCTTTGAGTAATTACAACAAAAAGCACAATTAAGTTTCTGGAGGCTAAATTAAACCGAGTTTTTCATCCTTTCGGGAGGCGTCTCTCTGGTATCTTTCTTAGGGTTAAAAAACCCCCTAAATTTAAGACTTGGCTATACTAATTAGAATAGTATTTCTAGGCAAAGCTGCTTCTCAGAACCCGAGTGTGTGTGTTCATACCACTTAGCAAAGTATGAACTTTCACTCCTGATAAATATATAGGTGTGCTAACTGTCAACGTGGAGAGAAAACAGCTGGGTTTGTGCTTTAAATGTTATGATGTACTTTAGAGTGGCAACACTGAAGCAGGACAGAGCAGTTTCGGGTTTTTTTCCTTCGTGTCTTGATGTATTCTCAGTGTAATTAGGAACCAGATAAGGAATTTTTTCAGCGGGGGAAGTTTATAACTTCCTGGTACTAGCTAGCTTTTGTCGTTTGTTTTTTTTTTTTTTTTTCCTTTAGTTGCCGTTTTGTAATGTAACACGATAGTAAAGAGGAAGTTCATGAGCATTGTTTGGTTTCTGTTAGAATGTGTGCAGTTTATGGAGCCATCGGTAGATTGCTGCTTCTTCAAATCAAATCGTGTTGTGTTTCCAGTCGCTTTTGCTTAAACTGGGGTGTGCTCCAACAAAGCTTTCACCATTCTCCCTCTTTGCCTGAGGTGTTGCAAGAAGGTTACAAATGGATAGATTCTTGCTTTTTAGAAATGACAGACTTCGGGCCACCAGGGATTTGTACAGAGCAGTGACATCAGAGTTAAAGAGCACTGCTTCTCCCATCTGTGTCTCGCTGCAGCCACCTCGGGCAGGAGGGTTTCGGGTGATACTTTCACATCTTCCACAAAGACCCACAGCTGCTCTGCTTTCACACACAGATGTTGATGGAGAGTCTGTTCACCGGGCACTCCTGGCTGTGCAAGAAAATGACAAATTGGGCAGTTCCTCCAGACCTGCTTGCTTGGAGCTAAGGAACGAGACAGAACCCTTGATCAGTTGTCACTTTGCTTGGTGGCAGCGTGTCACACATCCTTATGGCACAAGCTTTAAAGCTTTAAGCTTTTCACAGGTTTCTTGTCATGGAGAGGTCTGATGGAAGTCTGTTCCAAGTTTTAGGGATTGTCCTTTTGTTCCTCTTTGTATTGCTCAAAATGTAAGAATAAAACACCTTTCAGTTCTTGAATGAGCATAACTGGCTGAAGTCTCAGAGCTGTCACTGCTTCTACCTCTTTTCCTTGCTGAACTCTCGGAGCTGTCATTGCTTTTACCTCTTTTCCTTGCGTATATAATTGGGACACTTGGTCTCCTATATTCTCTTTAAAATTATTCAGTGTTGTATTCAGGGCAGGAGGGGGAAAAAGCAATTCAATAACAAAAAGAAGTGACAGGCAGGTTACAATGTGTAGCACAATGTTTCTATTGCTAGCATCTGTATAGGCAATTAGAATTAATTACAAAGACAAATTAAACTCTTGAGAACTTAAGCGAAGGATTAGCTAGATTTTTTTCTTCCATTTCAAATGCTTTATGGAGTAGTTGTGGGCAGGCAGGTAATAAATTTGAGTAGATGTGCATTTCTCTTCCAGAATTAGTGAGAGTTTGGGTTTTGGGTATCTCACATTTGTTTGACAAACAAAGCAAGACCTGAGGAGGACAGGTCTGTAGTGAATGTGTGGGAGCTAACAGATCTGTGTGTGCGAGAGCAGATTGCGAAATAGTTAAGCTCTGCCACTTCACAAGCACATTGCTGATTTACAGAAATAGAGAACACTGGACACTTGGCTGCAGAGTGCTGGTAATACCTCCCATCAGCACAAACACTTCTGTGTGTTTCCTCTCTACACAAAACATGATGACACTGATAATCACAGCAGAGATGATAACGTAATTCTTGAATAGAGAGAGAGGCAGCCAAGACAAAATGAAGTTTAATGTTTAATCTCTGGAGGCTGCTGTGTCACTGGGCTTTACTTTCCCACAAACACACCTGCTGCTGAGCGGTGGGTTTACCTTCAATGACATTTGTTTCGACCACAGCCCTGTAAAAATCACTGAGCCCAGAGTTGTAAAATAAAGGGCTCTAGAGAGGTGAGAAAATAGCCCTCTCGAGCAAGTATTAATAGAACATGAAGGGAAGTTGTTGGTTAAAGCAGCAAGAGTTAAAGACCTCAAGTCATTGCGCTCTTGTAGTTTTGAGCAGCAAGGCTCTGGCTAGTTTTGACAAATACATTATGTCTGTGGGTGTTCTGCATATCTGGTTAGCAGCAATGTAAGCATAAGAATCTCCGAGTTAGAAGATTAGTAGGCACTTTGCTGTAATGTTGTCATTTTGACTTGTAAAATGGATTTTTAATTTAGTATATGGATACTTGTCTGTATTTGTGCTGATCAATACAATAGCGTAAGTAAATTCAAGTGTGGAAGTTAAAATAGCCATACACAGATGTGTGAGCATGGTTTTATGAGAAGATCAGACTTCTGCTCTCTCTGAAACCAGCTTTATGTCATTTCTAGGCTTTTTTGTTATCAGTGCCTGCCTTCCCCTTCCCTTTGCTGGACTTGCTTGTTTTCCAGAAGGAGAAAATATGCAAAACTAATCTAAAGAAGGGTTAGGTAAAGAGCTGGGAAGTATCTAGAAAAGGGACCATGCTCCCGAGTAACTGCACCTAGACTAGTGCTAATGTGTATTTAGTGTGACAGCTCATGGCTGGTGATCAGAAAATTATTTAAAATCTACCTGATGGGAGGTGATCAGTTTCGAAATTGCATTTTGACTGAATATTAGAAAAGTCTATATAGAGTCCTGAACCACAGTTCCCAAAGGTTTTGACCCCAAACACAGTCTGAAGTGGAAGTGCACTGTGCTTTTGAAGGTTTTGCAGAGGCTGCAGTTGTGGAAGACCATCCCAGCACAAGAGCTGCTCTCACACGGTGGCGGATGCAGTTCCACCACTGCCTGTAGGTGTGTGACAGATGCATTCAGGTCAGACTGAGGTGACGTCTCAGATGTCTTTCTTTCCATCCATCCCTTCTCTGCTGCTCTTGATTACTTTATCTCTTAGGTTATAATATTTTCCTACTTTGGGTATGAACTGCTGCAGCACTGGAAATGTTTTGTGATAAACAAATCCCAGGCATAAAGTTCAAGCTTTGTGTTGGCAGGGGTGCCTAGACCATTGTAGGTGCAGCAAAAGAGAAGCCTTTATTATGGAGTTAGGATAGGAATCCACCTCTTTGCCAAAACCAATGTGCTGTGGACTCACAGGCAGCATAGACCTTGGGCAAAAGGAAGTAGGGGTTCTTTTACCCTTTCAGCACTTTCAATATAGTTAATAAATGTTTTGCTTATTATGTTGAAGTCCAAACACTTTTTTCTCAGTGCTGTGCCACAGGATATTGTCTGTCCTGTTTATTTGTGATGCTCAGCCTTGCTTGAGGAGGTTGCTATTATATGAAGATGACAGAGAGCTCAGTAGACATTTCCATAAGCTACGTTCTTCTGATTGTGTAGGACTGTGATGATTCAACTTCAACAATATTTACTTAGGCTCTGTTGTTTGTTTTTCAGATACCATCCCACTGTTGTCACTGTTTGATTGACTGTCCTGTTTGATGTTCTCAGTGAGATACATTAAATAGCTTGTTACTGTCTGGCAATAAAACATCACTTGAAAACTACTTAGGCTCTTGCTAAGTTAATGTCTTTCTAACCCCCTTCATTTAAAAGTTCTGCTGTCTCTTATTCTCATCTATCACTCTGTGTTTCCTGAAAACCTCCCTTCTGACAACTGCCTTAGCTTTTCTGAGGTTTCATTGTCTGGGGAGATAGTGCAACTAGAAACCAGCCCCGTGGGAGATGGACAGCTCAAAATGTAGAATTCAATACGAGCAATCAGGTATTTTTTGAGCTCACAGTGATAGTATTCCACCCAGTAAGGTGGGGTTTTTTTTTTTACATAATTTGAATAGTTTCTCCTGCACTAGGATAGGAACTAAATCAATTCTGAGCAAACCTCTTCACTTTCAGAGGATGCTTAAGAGAACACAGTAGTTGACAGTACCAGTGCTTGAAGAGGACAGCCATTCTTAAAACTGTATTATTCCTAAAAATGTTAACTGTGCCCTCAAAATAATGATTTGGGTTTTGTTGTATAAAATCTTCTTTCCTCAGACACGTCTTCTATGATGGTTATAAGAAGCTAAGTTCTAGATGAAACAGAGGGAAGGGTGTCTTTTTTTTACTAATTACTTCCATGGCATTGATACCATGGATGTTTCATCCAAATCTGTTCTTTTCCCTTGTACCCCACCTTCAACGTGTGCATGTACGTAAGAATAAAGAGATTTTCTGATAAGGTAGACCAAGTGGAAAGATGGTAATGTAAATCAAAAGTCTAGAAATTCTAATTCTTGCATCTTCTGCTGCTTTTTAAGATCTAACTGTGTCCTAACATTGAAAATATTTTATTTTTAAGGTGGCCCTGAGCCCTACATTGAAATATTTGAGCAACCCAGGCAAAGGGGCATGCGTTTCAGATACAAATGTGAGGGAAGATCAGCAGGCAGCATTCCAGGAGAACACAGTACTGAAAACAATAAGACCTTCCCTTCCATCCAGGTAAATAGTGCTTTTATCCGGGAATTACCATTGCCCACGTTAGCGTGGTGCTCCTAGCTATGTGTTGGACTCTACACAGTAAATACAATGCTTTTCATCTCACATTCTGGGATTCTTTCCTTGACATGCAAATGCAGTCGCAGCAGAGTGGGAAAAGAGTTACTTGCTCCTGGTCACGAAAAGATTTGGTTTACAAAAAGAGGAGAAAGTGCAGAGGTGGTTTACAAAGCGCTGCTAGAGGGGACGCAGTGAAGACTCGAGGTCTGGGAGCCATTCATTAGTAGCTTTCTCTGTTTGCACGTTTGCTCTGCTTTCTTAGTTAGGTGACGTGGGTTTGGTTTTAGGGTTTGGACTGCAGCACGAATTTTGGGAGAGCGATGAAGGAATTTGCCTGCAAAATGTGGAAAGGCTTTGAAACGTTGCTGGGCACAACATGAAAGAAGGCGCTTTGCGCGAGCGAACAATCGCCCGTGACGCGGCAAATGGGCTCTGTAAAAGACACCAGCGTGGAGTGTGCGAAGTCAGAACTTAAAAATGAGCTGAGAATGGGGAGTTGTGTCCTCAGAGCCTCTGCAGTGATGATGAGTTGGGTGGTTACATCATGGATGGATTGGGAAGTCCAGAATGAAGGGATTCAGAGAAGCCCTGACAGCCGTGATCAAAGCAGGGACAAAGACAGAGACAGTAGAGCTGGAATGGAACCACTTGGGCAGTAGCTTTCATGGGTTGGACAAAGGAGACCCCAGACAGGGTAAGAGAAAAGAATTTCTGGTCCCTTATCTGATGTTTAAGTTGCCAGTGTTTCCTTGATCTCTTTCAGTTTGGAGGAAGTCTGTCGGAGCTGAGATTAGAGGAGAAAGCTCAAATTTAAGTGGGAAGTTAAAAGTACTTGCCATCTTCCTGCCCAGGAACAGAGGCTGTGTATCTGTGTTTGCAGAATGTTGCAAGTGTAAAAAAACCCCATGTGGAGCCCAAAATGGAGTCTCTGGAATCACAGCAGGGAACGAACAGATAGAGAAGATGTGAAATGTGACAAATATGAGATGTTTTATGCTGAGGCACAAAAGCTCTTTAAGAGGGAGAGGTTGAGAAGGAGAGTATTGGCAGTCAGAGTGAGTCTCTATTGCATAAAGCAACTGTGGAAGCTGGTCCAGCCCTGGAACCAGAATTACTAAGGGAAGAAGCAAAGAAGGTTTCCCTTTGACTATCACAGTGCCAGATTTGGTTAGGGAATGCAGGAAATGGAGGTGGTGCCAGACTCATTTTTTCAGCACTCTGCCAATTGAACAAGGAACTGTGTGGGCTGTTGGCAAGAGTAGAGGCTTGCACAGACTCTCAGCCTAAGTCTCTGTCAGGGCACAAGCTGAATGGGCTGAATCAAGCCTTGATTCCTCTTTTCTTGGACTGTGCTGCCCATGAAGGCCAGGCAGAACTCAAAGGGGAGATGGGACATGGGTATGCAACCATGTAAGCCTGGCCAAGTTTGTTCTTTTGAAAGGTGACTATTGATGACAGAGCTGATTGTACTGATAGCAGGTGATTTCTGGGTGAATTCCTGCCTCCCTGAAGCCCGTGGGAGGCTTTAGTGCTGATTAGGTTGCAGGGGAGTCCCCTCTAGAGATGGAAACGTGAGGAGAAGGGCCAGGAAGAGATTAAATTTCATGGTGTGGTTATGAAGATGAACATCAAGGGGGGACTGGAGTACCAAAAGCAGATAGATAAGGCTTCACATTCATGGGGCTGGGTGTAAAATGAGGGAGAAATGATGTAATGGTTGAAGAAAGGGAAGGAGTAGTGGAAGTATCATTTTAAGGGTAAAAAGTAACAGTGGCTTGTGTGAAACTGAATGGATCCAAATTGGAGATTGATGCAAATAGATGATGACAGGTAAAAGAGTACAGTTCAAGTTAAAAACGTGAAGTGTTGATTAAAAAGGATTGTGATGGATCCTTGGAGTCTCAGGGTGAGGAAAGAAAGAGAAGAACAACTGTGGAAGTGGAGGAGGAGAACTCAGCTCTGCACAAACATGTGCCTGAGCCTGTATTTGCTTTCAAGTTTTTATGTGTCAAACAATTTAGGCCAAACTATTTTTCCTCCTTTTTTTTTTTTTGTCTTTTATACTCCCCCACACTCGGTGACTTCACTGGTAGCCATCAGCTTGAGGTTGCTTTTATGCACCTGAGAAAGGAGCATTGAATTGGCTGATGACTGCTGTGAAAGCTCTGATGGGAGCTTGAGACTTTGGTACTCCCCAGCTTGAAAATAAGATTGAATACTCATCTGAGAATTAGTTGGGAAAATACCCAACAACTTCAGAGAGGATTGTGTCATCCTGTACCTGTTAAGATCCTCTTTCACTACTTAGTGTTCCATGCACAGATAGTATCCTCATCCCTGAGGCTTTGAGTTTTTTTCCTAAAATCTTTGGAGGCAGACTTGTTCTTCAAGCAACATTTCTTTACGGTCGCCTGCATAGCTCTGCTGTTTCTTCTGTAGAGCATTTCTGGATAAAATTAATTTCCTGTAACAGATGGGGACTGATGCCTAAAATCTTGAAAATATCCCACATTTTCTGTAGATTCTGAACTATTTTGGAAAAGTCAAAATAAGAACTACATTGGTAACGAAGAATGAGCCCTACAAGCCACACCCTCATGATCTGGTTGGGAAGGACTGCAGAGATGGCTACTATGAAGCTGAGTTTGGGCCAGAACGGCGAGTCCTGTCGTGAGTAATGGTGTTGCTTGGGAGTTTGATTAATTATACAAGTGATTTGCTGATCTTGTGTTTTAAAACTCACATTAATGATTAAAAGACCAATTAGGATGCTGTCCTTGTTGTAGTTTACTAATCCATCTCGGGGAGCTTCCCTTGGAAGTATTTCCTTCTTTTTTCAATACTGCACTTGTGCTTTTTCTTTCCTGTCACCCTTTTCTTTCCTTTATCCATTCTCCCAATGTCTGACTTCTTTTCCTTTCTCCCACTTACTTTTTTTAGCCTTGTTCATTAATGCATCTTACTCTTGAGCATGACTCTTTCCTACATGTAACAACGATGAGTAATAGAAAGAGTAACAGCATTAGAATTCGTACTTTGTCGTGATGAGGAAGTTCACATCTTCCATGGAAATTATATTTGGACTTTCTGGAGAAAGTTTGTAGTGGCTGAGTATCATGTAATCTAGAAGACAGTGGTTGTGACACGCCTAGAAATGTGTTACTAGCTGTCACTGCTCTTGCTTGTTGTTTGGGTTTTTTTGAGTGAAAATACAGATTCTGCTCAGGCCCAGCTCTGAAGAGTAAGTGTGCCAGGGAAGGATCTGCTTGTGGATGCAGTGAGGAAAATTCAGCACGTGTATAAGATATTTCTCAGTGCTATTAAGAATATCTCACATACTGTTGTATTTGATGGTGTTTCCTCTAAGTTTACCAAGTCTCCTGTAATAAAATAAAAGCAGAATAAGCTGCAGCAAACATGGAGTGATTATTGCTGGAGAGGAGAATTCAGAGCTGGCAAGCTGTTTGTGGTTCACAGTTTGCAATGTAGGAAATATGGAAGTAGGCTATTGCTTTGGGGTAAGCATAACTGAGCTGGGAAGAAAATCAGGTAAATATTTCAGTGTATAAGTAGCTCTTACACACAGCTCTCAGGCCAATGGGATTGGTGTTGGTGCATTGGTGTTGGTGAAATTACTCCATGTTTACGTGGGTTTAGTCAGAAGGACACTATTAAAGGAGAGAGCTGAAGACACATCTGTTTTGAAGGTGGTGGTTGCCTGATGGTGGAATAAACAGTGGAGATGCTTCTTCAGCATGCAGCCCGGGCTCAAGGGATCGTGGATGTGCTGCAGCGTGTTCCGGTGGCACGGGGCACGCTGACTTGCAAGCACCCTAAACTCTAACAGGACCTTGCACCTTCCTCTGCCCATCCATTCAGCAGCTTCCCCTTTGTCTTCTCAGACCCAGCTTCCTCAGCCAAGGTCAAAGGAAGTCTGCTGTGCTGGCCCATCCCACTTCCTCCCCTCAGCTCTGTGCCTGCTGGTTTGAAGCAGAAAAGCCTGATTGCTTAACAGCTTTTCTGGCCCTGTGTTCCCATCACCGAGTGCAGCAAGACCCTGACATTGTTTCTCCTCTTGCCATTTGGTTGCACGAGGTTCACTGTGGAGGCACGAGGCGAGCTTGTTAGAGAGGCCATTACAGGATGTCATGCCAGGAAACACTGGGATGCTCTGCAATTATTTATCTACAGATTGTGATTTCATCTCCATTACATGTTTGCATCAAATCCTGTCCTTTGGCATAATGCTATGCCTCTCTTTCACTTCAGGCACTGGTGCTTGTTTGCTCCATCCATGAATTCTTCTCAATATTTTTAGGATATGAGCCTCTCAGTTTCCTACAGAATAATAATTGGGCTGCTTTCATTTTATTGATAATATGAAACTGTGAGCTTTGTGTTTGACATTGGAGATCCTGATGGGAGGAGGCTCGACACATTCCCTTTGAAATGTTTCCAGCATCGGTACACTCATTTTTTTTAACAAATCATTGGTTGCTTTAAGATGAAAGAACAGTATGATCCATAATTGGATCTGGATGTTTAAAGTCATTTTCCTTTTTGTGGCTGGTGACTCAATCTTCACATTCTTCTCTTCGAGTCCATGTTGGAGAAAAGCCTCATCCAGCACTAGTGAGCAGGAGATGTCCTCTGTCAGTAGTCAGTGTTTCTGGCTCTTTACTCTTGCTGAGCATCCCAAATTGAGCAAAAATCCTTTTTTTTTTTTTTTTTTCCCCCTCAGTATAAGTGGAATTATTAATCACAGATTTTGGGCTGCTCTGAGTAATTACTCTGCTTTCTGCTGTTCAAAGTTCCCCATGTTTTAAAGTTCCCAAGCATTTTGTTCTGCCTGTGGTATAATGATCTTTGTACTGCTGCCCAAACTTGATCAGAGCCCTCCCTGGCCGAGACATCAAGGCAAGAGTATCAAAGTCAGAGCTTGTGGGGCTGCCTGGGTACTCAGATTTTTACTTCCTAGTTTCCTCTCTCTACAAGGATGATATCATAGTTTTTTTAGATGTTTTTCATTTTTCTCTCTCTCTTCCTACTTCTCCCTCTCTCTTCTTGTTATCTCGCTTGCTTCCTGTCAGCGCCCATCGATGTGAAACCCCACAGCCCTGCTGGGGCTCTGAGCAGTTCCTCCTCTGACCCAGCCTCTGCTTAGGCATGGTTAAACACACACTTTCACTGTGACAGCACAGCCTTAGAAAACATTGATAACCTGAGAATTTTGGGCTGCTGAAAAGCCTCCTGTCCACGAGAGGCTTCGTTTGGGGGTATAATAAGGAACTGCCCCTGTTTGTGGACTTCCAAGTGTGCTTCAGACAACCTGTGGAGTACAGTGGGTATTCTCAAGGAGGGGAAAAAAAATGTACTGTCATCAAGTCCTAAAGAAAGTATTTCCTCCAGGAGCAGGTGGAAATAGGATTGTTCATCAAGGTGCAGTCCCAATCTGAATATCAGTAGCCCTGATATGAAGGCAAAGTGCTTTAGAGAATGAGATGCTGCTGTGTTTTATTTTCCCCTAGGTCATGTCATGTTCAGTTGGCAAAGGAAGCCTGTGCCTTCCTCTAGTGAGCAGAGGTTCTGGAAGTGGCAGAGGGTTTGGGAACCTCTGAACACAGCATGTTGGGCACAGACATGGGAGGTTAGGGAAATTAAACTTAGCATCATGCCAGGATAGTCTTGTTCAGAAGTACAAGCACTTCTGGCAGGAACAAAGAGTATCTTTAGGTGCAGTAAGATGCTCTTTTGCTAGGGCAAAGAAGGTTTGTGGAGTTTCAAAGGAAGGGAAATGGCTGGGACTTCAGGAGAAAGATGCCTTCTGGCACAACCCATCTTCAGAGCTTATTGTAACATCATGAAACACAGATTATTTCTTTTTTTT
>VXBQ01004326.1:64502-108488 GCA_013400175.1 Phainopepla nitens | reverse complement strand
CTTCCTCCTTTACATCCACTCAGCTTTGATGATGACATGGTTTTTCCATGTGGGAAAGAGTCAGCCTGCCTGGGACTCCCCCCACCTCCTGCATCAGGGTGACCTGCACTTTTATGCAAATCAGGAGGAGCTGCAGCTCTTCAGAACTTTTCCATAACTATGTAAGATTTAAAAACCTGGTTTAACCTGTTAAGAAAAAAAAAACCAACTTTATAATAGTGTTTAAGATTTACATTCCCTGATAAAAGCAGGAGAGCAAATCCTTCAACTAATGCAAATTACCAGGTTTATTGATTACAAAAATGATTGTCACTACAAATCACCCAAGACTGAGTATCTAATGTTTTAATCACTGTAGATTTACTGCAGAGTAATAATTTTTAATATAGAAATATATATTCTTAATAATGTAAATTATTTTGAATTTTATTTTACGGGGTTTTTTTGCTTCTGTGTCTGCCCTTACTTTAGGAAAAACAGCATCTCTGCTGTTCAGGTCTTGTACATCCTTCTCAAAAAAAGCTTTTTTTTCATTTCATACACTGGATGTTATCACACTAATTACATGACTATTTTATTTAATAGTCTACACTGAAGATGTTATTAGTTACTGAAATCTTGCCACATATGCTTCAGTTTTCAGAACTTGGGCATTCAGTGTGTGAAGAAGAAAGACCTGAAGGAATCCATTTCTTTACGAATCTCGAGGAAAATTAACCCTTTCAATGGTGAGTGGAAATCAGCTGGTTCTCTTGACAGGGTGATGGGGTTTTGTTTGTCCTGTCCTGCCTTTGCTGTTGTGTTGGAGCTTTATTTATTTTTTTTTTCCAAAAAAGCTCTTTCTGAGAAACAGTCTTCCCCTTCTGTGTCCCTCCCCTCCTAGTCTTTCTTCCCAGTCATCACATGATGAATCTATTTGGATAGTTGCCCTTTTTTTTTTTTATATTGAGTTTTTGTAATTCCCAGCAGCAGTCTGAGTTGCTGCTTGGACAGAAGGAATGGGATAGCAGCAGAAACCTTTCCTGGAAACTTATACAAGTGTCTTGGGAGTTGGATTTCCCCAGTTTTGGCAGTGATGAGAGTAAGACTGAATTAGCATAACTCTACAACAACTTAAGCCAGTACAAATCTCACTTTCCACTTTCTCATCTCTTCTCTTGCTGTGTCACCAGGTCAGGAGGGTGATAGCCCCCTGGGAACTGCCCCTCACTTGGTTTCACAGCATGGAAGCTCAGAGATCCACAGCAGGATTGCAATGTCAAGGCTGGGTTGGACAGGGCTTGGAGCAGCCTGGTCTGGTGGGAGCTGTCCCTGCCCATGGCAGGGCTTGGGACGAGAGGATCTTTCAAGTCCCTTCCACCCAAAACCATCCTGTGATGCTGTGGCTGGGCTCATCAAGGTCAGAGGCAGGATCTGCTACTGCAGAACCACACCTGTGAGGGGTTGCCCACAGGGTTTTGTTTGATGTGTCTGATCTGTGGGCTGCTCTCAGGAGGAGTCATCCTGCTCTTCCCTCCATCCCTGCTCACACACTCCCACCACTTTCCTCACACCACCACGCACTGGGGCTGCGTGGCCCTGCTGTGAGTTGCTCCAATGGAAAACCAACTTGAAAACAACAAAAAAAAAAAGAGTGGTTTCCCTTCAGATCAACTTGCTAAACCAACTCCCCTCACAGCAATTTAACTGCCAAGTTCTCTGCACAGAGTGGGTGGGGAACACGCTGCAAAGTTTTGGGCCAGCTGGAGTGGGACCAACACATGTAGAATGCAGGCACAACTGGGAGGAATCAGAAGGAAAGCATAAATACCCCCCCAAATTATTAGCTAAGCAGTGTCAGTGTAGTCATGTACTTCTCTCAGCATGGCAGGAGCTTGGAGACTCTCCAGACACTTCCACAGGTTTTCCAATACCCACAGAATTCTTGCTATATTCAGGTAAAGTCCTTTATGGAGAGTTGAGAGCGGGATTTCTGTCTGGCTTTAGAATACACATCCCTGAATTGGGACAAAAAGAAGGATGTTGAATTTATCACAGAATAAGAAATGTCTTAGATATTTTTCTTAATTTTAGAATAGCTGTTTGGAATCGGGTTGATGGTCCCTGATGATCCATTTGAACAATTATGATAAAGTATGCACACAGTATTTTGACAAGAGTTTAGTTCATCAGCACAATTTAAACACATTAAAGGTTTGAATTATGTTGCCTTGACTCAGCCAGCTCTACCTTGATTTCAAACAATAAAAGGGGAACTTTTCTGTAGAAGGAAGTAGATTTTTACAGTTATTGGCACTTAACTCCTCATTCACTAATAAATTTTGGCTGATCACAGAAAGTTGAGCTTGGTAGCATCCGGGCAGATCCTGGGCTGCTTCCCACCAGTCCAGCAGTGGAGGAGGCCACATTGCTGTCCTGGCAGCAGGGGAGAGCCTGCCTGGGTGACACACAGGGCAGCAGCCTGCTCTGGGCAGGGGCTGTGCTGAGAAGGGGCCGCTGGCAATCCCCAGCTGTGTCACTGCCCTTTGGCGTGTGCTAGCGTGTCAGCACAACGCAGAGCCACTTGAGAACGGCCTCCAGGGCAGTCCCACGCTGAGCAGAGCCTAGAAAGGCCTGGGACCAAGGTCTAATAAAACAGGATTAGTGACAGGAATACTTTTATGTGTTTATTTAGTTGATCAGAACAGGGTTTTGTGAGCAGCAGGCTCACCACAGTGTTCGCTGCTTGATAAGGTTGAAAGTTTTATGTATGGATTTAGTTTGTTTTTTGGGGTCAGAGGAGTGTTGGTACATTTTCCAGGCTTGTGCAGACTGTGCTGAATCTGTCCTGCAATGTGCTTTACCTCTGTGTCTTCAGAAAGGCAACTGACTTTCCTGCTGAGAGACATTCTGGAGCTGTGCATCCTCCAAGCAGGTCGCAAGTTGGTGTTGCTCATTTCTTGTATGACATCATCAAAGAAACTTCATGGAAAATGAGCCTTCGGGGTGCTTGTGTGTTGGTTGGCTTTTCTTTTTCTTTCCCACTTTCTTCTGCAACAAACATTCCCTGTCCTGAGCCTCCTTTTGGGGAAGAGAGGTTCAGTAAACAATTTCAGTAAAAACCCTAAACAATTGATGCCTACCTCAGAATCTCTGGGGGATTAGAATTTGTTTGCAGATCACTGCTGTGTGCCCAGCTGGAGGTGTGTGCATCAGAGTCATTCTGCAACTGTACCTGTGAAAGGCTGTCTCCCTGTGAATTCCCAGTGTTAGCTGGCAGCATTTATGCCTTGTGAAGTGCAGCACAGGCTGTGGGAGCTTTGTACATTTACTAGGGTGAATGACTTGTAATCAGGTTGCTCCTGTTCTGTTAGCCTTGTTTGAGAGAGAGGAAATTGCTGTTTCCACACCGCGTTCATGATCCATTGTGTTCCCAAAGCACACCCCATATATTTTTGTCCTCTAACAATCTCAAGAAATCTAGAAATCCCTTTTGTTCTTTCATCTCTGAGCTCTCCAGGGAAATGGGGCACAGTGTCAGCCTAACATGTTACTAGGATCCTTGGCATGGTGATGATGGTGATACAAATAGCACAGCATCGAAGGGGCAGAGTTACTCCTCCAGTGGAGCTGGTCCATGTCTGCTTTCTATGGTGTTTGTTTTCTTTTAGGAGCTGTTGAGTTATGCCGTATCCTTGTCTTCCCATGCACTGTCTGATGTACAGCCAACTCAAATTAAAAGAAGAGCCAATTTTCAGTTAAGAGCTTTTGTGAGTGGGTGTGACTTGACACAGAGACAACAATTGAGTTAATAACAACTCGAGTTAATTGTCAATGAGGAAAAGCCCTTAGTGTTTTCTTTAAATTAGGGAAAAACTGTACTCAGTGCAGTGTTACAGAGGACTGACCTTTTTCTAGCCAAATGCATGACGACATGAAAACCCGGGACTTGTCTTGGAGTGAGAACCCCAGAGAATCACCAAATTCCAGGCGGTTTTTATCAGAGGGGATAACCTGACTTTCCCTGGAGCTTGCCACGGGCTTAAGCTTCCTGCTGCTTTGCGACTGCTTGCGCTTACGAGCGTGCAGTTCATTTTGAGGCTCTCCCCTGCAGCCCACACCTAAGCAGGAGTGCGTGTGCCTGCGCAGTGTTTCCTTTGCCGTTTCCCCTTTCCGCCCGCGAGCAGCTGACCCCGCCGCGGCTCCGCGCTCGTCACCGTCTGTGCCGTGACGCCCCCGCCGCGCTCGCCTCCTGCCCACGCCGTCCCCTCTCCACAGCTTCCTCCGGCTCTGCTTCCATGAGAACCCCCCTCTCCCCTGACCCTGATCCCCAGAATTCCCCTCTCCACCTGCGCCAGCTCCATAGGGAGTTTTGTGGAGCTGTCGATCGCACGGGCGGCTCTTGGCAAGAATTCGTGGGTTGGGAATGGGTTGGAGGTGTCCACTGTAACGATCTCCTCAGGTATCACAAGAAACCTTAAGCTTCTTTTCTTGTACTAAAACAAATGTGCAACCCCCCAGTTAAATCCTGAAGTGTCAAATCTTAGTAGTGAAGGTCATCAGCTTCTGCAGAGGCACAGAGCAAACCCACTGGAGGGAAGCTGTGCGTCCTGATCGTGGCATGACTTTAGTACTTAGCTTTGGAAAGCCCTTTGTTCTTCTGTTCTCATGCATTTGCTCCTTTCTGCTTATTCCAAAATGTGTGTGTTAATGTAAAGGACAGCCCCCTTTCAAATTGTTTGGAAGGAAAATTACCACGTAGCAAGACAAAAATGCTGACTTGTTTATTTTTTTATGATAGAAACTGCTAAAGAAAGGTATTAGGAATGTACAGAGGCTGATGGATACACTCATTTAAATCTGTTCCAACTTTACCTTTTCACATTGAACTTAAAACAGGAAAAGAAGCCAGAGAAACATTGTCTAGGCAAAACAAGTGCTGAGTTTTGAAAGTTTTAATTTTTATTTCCAGTTCTTCCCTTGGCTAGGTCTTCCTTGCATTTCTTTCTTCTCTAAACTGGGGAAATGTATCCACAGAAGTTTGTGCATTTACTGACTGTAGGAGGGCATCTGATTTTTAGTTGTTTGCACTCATCAACTCCCTGAGTTTTTGCTTTTTGAAAAAAAAAGCCTGTTGCTGATGCACGTTCTGTTTCAAGGTACACGTAAAAGTTTCTCTTTTTTCTGCAGAATTGATTGAAAATTACCTTTTTCTGGATCTCAGTGGAATAAAACGATTGTGGGTGTCTTGGGAGAAGAAACACAGTGCTGCCACAGTCCTTCCCTCCCCTTGTTCCCAGCTTCACCAGTTCTCTTCATCAGGGACTGTAGTGATAGGAGAAGGAGTAAAGGGTTCAAACACAGGGAAGGGAAATTTAGGTTGGATATACAAAGGAAATTCTTTAATGGTGGTGAGGCCCTGGCACACATTGCCCAGAGCAGCTGTGGCTGCCCTGCATCCCTGGAAGTGTCCAAGGCCAGGCTTCTTCCTACCTCTCGGGAAGGGTTAGTAAAAGGCTACACCAGCACAGCTGTGGCTGCAGCAGGGACATAGGTGAGGGGGATAAGCTGCATCTGAAATGGACCTCCTGGCCACCAAGAGGGACCTGTGACTTGCAGGCCATTTCCCTGCCTGGTGTAGATCAGCACCAGCTCTGGGAGAAGCTCTGCTTCCACTGATTCCCTTGCGCCAGGGCTGCCTCTCGTGGGAACCAGCTGGCTGAAAACATGCCTTTTCCTCTTCCCTTCTGGCAAGATAGTTCTGAGCCCAACCAGTTCCTTGATCTGATTCACCACATGAGAGCTAAGCCAGCCTGAGCAGTGCTGGAAAGGTTGGGCAGAGCCACCTTTTGCAGCAAAACCTCTGGCACGGACCGAGTTAGACTGCCCAGTCGGTATCAGGGCCAAGGGGGGTATCTTTGTACTCCAGGAGCAAAACCCTGGAGCCAAACCACGTCTGTGTCATCCCTTAAATGAAACTGAGCTCCCAGCATATCCCTAAATTAAAAACCCTCATCTGCGTAAGAGAGAAACAACTCATGATGATTATTAATGATGTGTGTTCCCCACACATGTGGGGAGTGATGTGTGATGATTATTAATGATGTGTGATCTCTGGGCTGTTTTAGCTTGTGGAAGGTCACTCTCTTTGACATCTCATGTGGCTCCTGTGCCCTTGCAGCCCCTCACTGACGGGGGAAGGTCACAGGATCTCCCTTTGCAGGGTGAGCTGTGCTCTCCACAGAGCCCCCTCTCTGACTGTGTCACACCACATTGTTTGCCCTGGAAGTTTCCATGCAGGTTTAGTTGAGATGCCTCCAGCTCTACCCACTCCAGAAGCTGACATCACTAGCTGGGTGATGGGCTCTGTGTGAGGGATCTGCTGTTTGATAGGTGTCACATTATCAGTCAAAAAACCAAACCCTTGATCATTTCTCTTCTCTGTTCAGAATAAACTTCCACTTTCCCTGAAGCATCACCTTCTGAGTGAACATCAGAGCCCTTAATCCCCCATTAATTTAATCATATAAATGGCATTTTATTGGCCTTGCTGGATGTTGAAAGCTGTTGAAATTCTAAAAAAACCTATAAAACTATAATTAGAAATTAATAAACAGGAGGCCTGACATTACCAGCATCTTTAATTTTGTGTCCAAACTTGGACTTGCATATTGGTGTATTGAACCCAGGAAGTCTCCAATTTTTGTTCCAGAAGCAAATGCAGCAGGTTCTCAGTGGAATTCAGTGGAATCCCAGTGAGGCATCTCTAGATTTGAGAGGCAAAATCTTGGAGACAGGGAGGCAACCCAAACCTAATGCCTGGGAGCTGCCTGGACCAGCCAGCTCGGGTTGGATGGAGTTCACAGTTGAGCTCATGTGGGGTGTTTTGCCCACACTGGGACTGTATTGGTCTCTTCCCATGTTAGCAGACAAGGGATTAGGGAATTATTTAGCAAAGTTGGGAAACCAGCATTTTGTTCAGAAGAGCTGTAAACAGATCTAGAATGAAATTATTTACTGGTTATTGTAGCGCCTTTCCAGACGAACAAATCCTCCCCGGGTTTGACTGTAGCTCCAGGTATTCTTTTTGCAACCCTACTGCCAGAATCTTGGTGAGCAGGGTTGGATTTCTTTTACCATGGTGCTGCTGGTATTTTTATGGACTTTTTTGACATCATATTCCATATTTACCTTAGAATTTTAGTTATTTTTTAAATACTAATTTAATTTCTGTGAGTTACTTCTGAAAGCTCCTTGTAAAGCTTACAAGTAGTCCTTCATGTGTTCAGAGATAACTACAGTTAAAGGATTTCTGCCAGGTTAAGGCTATTTTTTGTAATTAGTCTGGACCATCACAGAACATACCCAGGCTTTTGGTTGGGTTCCAGCTCTTTAGGCTGGATCCAGATGAAGACACTAAGGTGTGGTACCACACAGCGAGCAGCAGTCAGAAGAGGAAGCAGAACCCTTGCCAAAACCAGAGAACTTCTTCCCTTTTTGTTTTTTTTTTTTTTTTTCTGGTTTATGTGTTGTGTTGGAGCCTTTGTTCACCACACCTGTGCCCCCAAGGTGCCGCGCTGGGCACCGACGTTTTTACTTCGCAAGTGCGATGCCCCCGCTTTCAGTCCTGCTTGTGCAGGGCTTGGTGGAGTGGCTGCTCCTCCTCTCTCCAGTACATAGCGTTCCCAAAATCTTCGACAGCGTTTCCTAACTTTAATCACTTCAGGTTAGTCAGGTTTAACCCCGTCTGCTGTCCTTCTGCACAGAAGTTGGTGGAATAACACGGAATGACATGACCATCCTCCATCCGGCCCCGCTCCAGGCATTACTCAGGGTGTTTGTCTGCCTCGGCTTTGTTTGCTTTTAATATTCCCAAGGTGTAAGCCAGCATCCATCCCAAGTTAGTGGCTGCTCTCAAATTGACTTCAGAGGGAGCAGAATTAGATGTTTGTTAAAAATAACAACATTTTGTTTTGTTTGGGTGGTTGTCTTGTTTTGAAATTGGTCAAAGCTGTGTGCTTCTTCATATGCACATGGGCTCTGGTCTCTCTCTTTTTTAAAGTGTGTCATCACAAGATGGAGTTGCAGCTGTCTTCTTCTCCTTTTCTTGCACTGTTATGTTCTTCTTGTCTGGTTAAAAATAGCCCAAGAGGAATCACTCTTGACTGAACACTTCCTCTTTCAAACTACAGATTTTTTACAATTCTATTAAATCGTTTATAAAAACATGCAAATCAGGAGCAGTGGGTTTTGCTGCAATAGAAGGAGCTGTACACAGCGATTCTGGCCCTTGCCATTCTCGGCACGCCGCTCCCGTGTCAGGTGTTAAACAGATTTATTGGGAATTTGCGCAAGTTTGTAGCATAGGAAATGATGTCATTTGAACATTAGCGTTGCTAATTTTCTTCACATCTAGAGTATTTTTGCTTTTATAGAGTACTCTTAGGCTTTAGTTACTGTTTACATGCTGTTACATGTTTCTGAGGAAGAGACATTTCCCTGTGGAAAGCACAGAGTGGGACTGAGGCTCCTTTAGCGTGAGAGAGGGACTTGGTTACACAACCACAGAGTCCTCACTTTTGATTCAGGGTCAGAAGCCAGATCCAGATCTCGTGCTCAGCTTCCATCTACAGACACCTTACTGTCAGGCAAAGGTGTTGAATCTCTGTGCTTACTTTGATTGTGAAGAGGTTTGAGGTGTGACGACCCCTTGGCTCTCTGGAAGGTCGCCAGTGGCTAACGCAGCACAGCAACATAAGCCCTGATGTCAGAGTGTCCTTGGGAGCTGGCCCTGATGTCAGGGCATGCATTAGAGCTGCTCTCCTGACAGCCCTTCTGCAAGGTGCACTTTGGAAAATGCACTTTTCTTTCTGTGTTCTCTGAATCAGGCTGTATCAAGAGGCAGCTGGGCTGCAGAGTCAGCCAAATCAGGCTGAGCAGCTGTCTGTTCCAAACCTGTTTCCTAAAGATCCTATTTCAGGTTAGCAGGTGAACTAATGAAGTGCATGAAAGCATGAAACTTTGTGAATCTGGTGACACAGTCAACATCAGCCTGCAAAGTGCTCAGGGGCAGAACTCCCCTGGGCCTCACCACTTCTGAAGCTCACTAAGCTCTGCTTAGTTTTGTCCTCGCTGCTGTATTTGCCTTGAAATATTGCAGATCACAGGCTTATATAGGGGAAAGATGACTTGAATTCCCTTTGCAGTAGAGACCAGGAGAAATTGATATTCAGAGCACCAGAAGGACTGAAAATGCCAGTGGAAAGTATTCTGAGCTCATCACACTTACTGTTTCACACTATCAAAAGGTAAAAGGAAGAAGTCATTCAAGTGGGCATTGTGGAATCCCACTCGTGGCAGGGTGGAGACTTGAGCCAGTGATAAATGCTAAAGGTCAGAGCAGGCAATCTAATCATTACAGTGTGGTCCCCAGACTTCCTATCACAGCCACATTTAATCTTCTGTTCTTGCAAGAGCCCTTTGAAAGGCAGGGGAGGAGAATGGAGAGCTGGTGATGTGGTGACTTGGCACATGTTGGCTTTGGATAACTGTGAGGAGTGTGAAACAGCTGAACTGCTGCTTGGAGGAGTTTGGGGAAACAGAAACACTTGCAATGATTTTAATTGTCAGTACTTCTACTTAAGTGAAATTAAGCCAGTTTCTCATTTTTACTAGCATAGGATGTCAACATAATGGTTTAGTGTCACACCTTAAAGGAAAGTGTCAAATTCAGAGGGGGCTGCTCTTCCCAGAATTGTCCATTAAGCTGGGAATACATGAACTGTTCAATGATGATACCCCAGGCCCTGCATCTTGTAATTAAAATAAGGAGTGAACAAAATTGACATGCTGAGTTTGGGTTATGCATTGCTGGGTTTTACATTGGGAGGAATATGCAAGGAAATGGATCTTTTCCAGCAAGGCTTTCCTTCTTGTGTTACAAATCTGTATACTAATGGCTCCAGTAATCCCTGCTCTGAAAGGTACAGCTGTGACACTGGTGGATCATAGGCTGGGGAGGTGGTTTCTCTTGTTTCAGGTTCATTCTTGCCCCAGGACTTGTCTTGTGACTCTTTTTCCATCTCAGTTTCCAGAGGAAAATAATGATACCACATAGCTAAAGTCTCTCAGTGCTGCAGAAAATCTTTAATGAGATCCTAGAATCCCTTTGTACCAAAATATTTCTCTTGGACAACAACATTAATTTTATAAATTTTATCAGGCACAAAGAACAGTGAAAAATTACTTTTAAACTATAGATACATGACACTGTTGTGGCAGGCAAGGTGAGCAACCCAGACACAAGGAACAGCCGGAGAACTCAGACAGTTGAACCTTGTTGGGTGCAGGGAAAACATTAAATGGTGCCTTAAATTTTAGCTGTTAGATTTTTCAGATTCTGTGCTGTTTTAGTGTACAGTTCTGGGCTTCACATGAAGGGTTGGGGAGCTCTTCACAGAGTAGGGAGACAAAACAATTCCTTTCTAGCTTGAGACCAAGGACAAATTTTAAGCCCAAGAGTGTAAACAACAGTGAAGGAAGAGAGGGAACAAGGAGGATGGAGCTTCATCACCTGAAGCTGGAATTGGACAATTAATTCCAATCTGCTGATGGACCAAAACCTATAAAAGTGTGAGGCCTCGTGACCGGGGATACATTTTTGTGATCGAATTTGTGGGTTTGACTTGGGTGCAGCCCCAAGGGGTTCCTGCACTGCCCAAGCTGGATCCTTTCAATAAATCCCTTTTATCCTTTTATTCTACCTGGTCTCTGTTTCCAGGTCAGCCTTCCCAGGCATCAAAAGGCTTCGGTATCATTTGTTGTGAGCAAGGGATTAATTCATGCAGCCCCTGTCCAGCTGCCAGGGGCTATGGGCACGCATGCCTGGGTAGCAGCATCTCTTTTACTGGTGAGGATCCATCCCCAGCTTGGTGGAGGATTCATGCTGGTTCCATGCCTGACCCTCAGTGTTGTCTGTCCCTCAGTGCCTGAGGAGCAGCTGCACAACATCGACGAGTACGACCTCAACGTCGTCCGGCTCTGCTTCCAGGCTTTCCTTCCCGACGAGCACGGCAACTACACCATAGCCCTTCCTCCTCTGATCTCCAACCCCATCTACGACAACAGTGAGTACCAGCTCAGCCAAAGGTCTTTTTTGTCCTTTCCCTTTTGTTTTTCTCTTGAGCTTGGGATGAGAAATGCCAGCTTTCTGAGGTCTGTGCCGGTTCTGGGTCGCTTGTGTGGCTTGGGACTGCTGAGTGTGTGACTGTCACGTGGCAAGTCACTTCAAACGTGATCCCAGGGTGAAATGTTGTCCAGCCAGAGTAAGGGTTGTCCATGGCATTCCTGGACTCACACACAGGTGTTTTTCCAGCCCTTGTTCACACACAGCAGCAGTGATTGCAAGGAAAGGCCCAAGCCTGACGTGCCAAGTGATTAAAGTGATAGCAGTGAGGTGGATGGCTGCCTCAGGGCTGATCTGTTTTCCAAGGGAGTCCTATGGAGCCTGATTGTGCCCTTGAGGAGTCTTGCCTTTGCCATGTGAGGGCTCTGGAATGGAACTTGCAAGAGAGATTTATCCCAGTGGGAAACTGTCTTAAGGACTTTTGTGTCCTGGTTGGTGGCTGTTTCACTGTACATGTGGGTAATGCAGGAGTCTTTGGTCGTGCTCCAGGAGGGTGCAGAAGTACGTGACACCCCTTCCTGACACTGTTTCCCACATTCCACAAAACTGGACATCCATGGGGCATCAGCAGCTGAGGAGTTTAGCTCCCATTGTGTGCTGGACTCCTCTCTGGGAGCAGAGTAGCAAAAGAACTCTTAATCCTGGAAAACTTTCCTGTAGTGTTTTTCATTTCTGCACCATGAGTGTTTCCGTGCTAAGTATTTGATGTCCTCGTTTTAGCAGAAAGTACTGAATAAAATGAGATCTGCATTTCCTGAAGTTGTTAGGATTGTGTTGATGTGGGCACAACCATTGTGAATATGTTGAGTATAAACTCAGATGGCTCCGATATATTTAGAGTCTCCTCTAGAATGATCCAGAAGCTGGAACTGCGAGCGTGGTGTTACTGAGAACCTTTGCACTGAAATAATCAGGGCTGAGATAAAAACTGATGTACCAGATTTGCAGCTCTGCCTCAGATGCCATTTAGAAATGTGCCAGATCATGATTACTCGTCCCGCGGGCTGACGTCAGTCCCGGCGGAGCTGCGAGAGGCCGGGGCTGAGCGTGGGGGGAAGCAGGGGAGGCTGCTGGGGGTGGCTGTTGGCAGCACTGGAGGCACCCAAAACCCTTCCTGTAGCGTAGCAGCCGTGTAAATAAACTCGTGCAGAGCTGCAACCACAAACACAGAGAACAGCCCTGCTCAGTTTCAGATCCGAAAGAAGAGTCAGCCTGGTTAGAGCTGCTCTGTCCTAGGGCCAGGCTGGACCCTCAGGTGGCAGGGACTGCAGGCTGGGCAACCCTGGGCTCTGGGGTCTGAGCTTTCACAGACCTGCTCGGATTAGGAGCAAAGAGATACTCTGAAAACCAGCTTGGACACTTCAAATCCAGTATTTTCTTCACTTTCTCATCCTTTGTAGTCTCCACTTGCTTTGGATAGTGAGACACAGAAGCATCATATTGACATCACACAGACAAGTCCATTAGCAGAGGCTACAAGTTGTCTCAAATTCAGCACCTTCTGTTTCCAGATGCTTCCAAAGTTAACTGGTTTGGAACAGAAATTTCCCAAGCTGCATATCAAAAACTCTTAGGAAGAGTCAGATGAGGCAGCTCAGCATTTCTGAGAGATGGGGTTGGGCAGAACATGTTGTCCTGCCCTTGTTGAAAGGAAGGTGATTTTCAGTGAGGAGCTCGTTTCTCTAGGGATTTGTCACCAGGGATGTGGTGCAGGGGAGTGAGGAACAGGAGTTGGGGCAGGAGCTGAGGTGACAGAGCATGAGGAACATTTCCCTCCGAGGCAGGTGCTCCTGCTGACAGCACAGTGGTGCATCCACATCTGCTGGCATCTGTGTGTGTTGATTTCCCTTCTGAATTCCTTGTCTAAGGACAAAACAACAGATTCCAGTGAAGGAGACTGTCCCAAAAATCTG
The DNA here is from genome assembly GCA_013400175.1 of Phainopepla nitens. NCBI lineage: Eukaryota > Metazoa > Chordata > Aves > Passeriformes > Bombycillidae > Phainopepla > Phainopepla nitens. The sequence goes on along the minus strand of VXBQ01004326.1, from coordinate 95,411 downwards.
CTACAAGGACCTAAAGGGAACTGCAAGAGAGCTGGAGAGGGCCTCTTCACAAAAGGGCATGCAGTGACACAACAGGGGGTGATGGCTTCAGATGGACAGAGGGAAGGGTTAGATTGAATATTAGGAGGAAATTCTTCCCTGTGAGGGTGGGGAGGCCCTGGCACAGGGTGCCCAGAGCAGCTGTGGCTGCCCCATCCCTGGGAGTGTCCCAGGCCAGGCTGGACAGGGCTCAGAGCAACCTGGGACAGTGGGAGGTGTCCCTGCCCATAGCAGGGGGGTTGGATGATCTTTAAGGTCCCTTCCAAGCCAAACCACTCTGTGATTCTCTGCTATTGAGTGCCATTCAGGCAAACAGAAGTGAAACATTGGTAAAATTAGGCTTTTCCTCACAATTCTTAATTTACACTTCCTGTGAAAAGTGCACCATGACGCTGTCCATCACATGGCCCTGTGCTGTTTCTGGGTTTGTTTGGTTTCCCCTCCCTTGAAGGTTTCTGATTCATTCAGCAAATGAAGTGGTGTGTGCCATGTAGTACATGAGTGGTAGCTCCCACTTATAATAATGACAGTAATAACTGCACATAGTAACTACGTAATTGGGGACTGGTGAGAGGTTACCAATCCTTACTCTGCCCTAGATGTAGTCTGTGTTGTGCTTAGCTGTACTTGGGTAGGAATTGATTCAAACTGAGAGTCTAAAGCAGATTTGTTTGGTGTTTTCTTTTTGTTTTTGGTTTTTTGTTTTGTTGTTGGTTTTGTTTTTTTTTTTTGAGGTTGACACCATGAGCTTTGGTTTTTGTATTTCTTCTCTTTGTCTGGAACGGGGAACCTGTGGTGGTGGGGCCTCATGGAGGCTCAGTTTCATGATGTCAAAGCAGCACCAGCTGGATTGTTCCAGACATTTTAAATGTGTTTGGAGCTCCTGCTCCAGAACAGAGGCAGACAGCACCAGGCAGAGCGTGGCTCCATCCCATTGGAGTCGCCCATAGCCATTGAGATTGTCTGGAATGCAATGTGCAGCCTTCAGTGGGGGCTTATTCATGGTGAGAGGCAACTCTCCATCCACAGCTGTTCTGAGGGTCTTCACATACAGCCACAGTCTGGAGTTTGACATTTGAGTGGTTTGAGGTGAAATTCTGGAATTAATTTAAGTGGTTTGGTGTGAAATTCTGGTCCTAGAGCTGCTTTTGGACACCTGCAGAGGGGAACAGAGGAGAGGCTGGATGGCCAAGGACCTCTGTGAATAGAACTACAGCCAGACCCTCAGAGAGGGGAATTCTCCTGATTTGCTAGCTCAGCTCCTTCCAGAGAAGTGTGACTGTACCAGGTAATCAGTCACACAGAACTGCTTTGAATTCTGCAGCTTGAAGGGCAGCGGGGCTGAACACAACCACATCAGTGGGGGAAGTATTTGAGACTGCTCTGCAGTAGTTAGGGAGTGGGTGGCACAGCAGTGCTGGTGTCTCGTGTTTGGAGATGAGCTGTAGGATCATGGAATATCAGACCCTGCTGCTGAACTTCCTGTATGGAGTGACTTGCTTTACTTGGATTTCAGGGTGTCACACTCTTCCAGCTGTTGCCTTCCCCTCATGCCTGAACTCCCAGCACCTCCTATCCCACAGTGACAAAGGCACAGTAATTCTATGTCATTAAATTTGCCTGTTTGCTTCCAGGAGCTCCCAACACTGCAGAATTGAGAATTTGTCGCGTGAACAAGAACTGTGGAAGCGTCAAAGGAGGAGACGAAATATTTCTGCTGTGTGACAAAGTTCAGAAAGGTAACCTGGACTAGGTTTTTTCTCTCCCCTTCTTCCCAAATGGACACATTCCATGAACATTTTCCTGCTAGGGGGCTGAAACCCTTCCCCACACTCCTCAAAAAGTGGTTTGGTTTTGTAGCTGAGTGGAACAGTTTTCAGGTTCGTGGGATCTCAGCACCTCTTGTGCCTTTAAAGTTGAGCCACTCTGCATCTGAATTCTGAGTCGAGCTCCTCACTTTGCTCCCCTTTTTTCTGCCGCAAGTTCTCAGTTTTCCAGCTTGACAAGCATCTTGTGTTTCTCATGGCCTAGATGACATAGAAGTCAGGTTTGTCCTGGACAACTGGGAGGCCAAGGGCTCCTTCTCCCAAGCCGACGTTCACCGCCAGGTCGCAATTGTGTTCAGGACGCCGCCGTTCCTCAGGGACATCACCGAGCCCGTCACCGTGAAGATGCAGCTGAGGAGGCCCTCTGACCAGGAAGTCAGTGAACCCATGGATTTCAGATACCTGCCAGATGAAAAGGGTATGGTTCCAATGAGGTCGGCTTCTGAACAGCCATGACCAATGCAGGACTCGTGGTAGTGGCTTAATTAATTAAAAAAATCAACAGCACTGCTTCAGCAAAGTAAGAGGTTTGGGTTTTAAAAGTTACAGCAGTCACTTTATTCCCTCTTTCAGTGAAATACCAGCATCACTGTTGGGGAACACTGGCATGGTTTGTTAGAGCTGCCATGCCTGCAATATTTTTCTTTAAATAATTCCTACTATAACTTAGTGTCACTAGGAAGTTCCTTTAGGCCTTCATTAAAGAGAAATGCAACACTTTCCCCTTCCGCTCCTTTCTCTGTAGATCCATATGGCAACAAAGCAAAAAGGCAAAGATCAACGTTGGCTTGGCAGAAGCTCATACAGGACTGTGGTAAGGAAAATATTTGTCTTTTTCTTCTTCTTTGAGTGAACTTACACTTAGATGGAGCTGTTTCCTGTAAATGCTGCACACTCATGTTGTGTTCCATCACAGGATCAAACACGATGGAGAGGCCCAAAGTAGCCTCATTCCCTGTTGTCACTCCTGAAGTGAAGCTGATTAAGAAAGGTAGGTTTTTGCCTGCAATCTGACAGTGGTTTAAACAGACAGTGCCCTCCTCTTTGTTTGAAATTCTAATCTGTTGAGGGTTTCTTCCTGTAAGATAGTGATACTTCTGACTGTTCAAACTCAAAGCTGTCAGTTAATTTATGTCACCCTCAGTGTGGGCCATAGAGGGGTGAGGTAGGCAGCTCTCCTGAGCTCTGGGGTCCATCCTGGACAGCAGTGAAGCGAGCAGACACTGGAAATATCTCTACAATCTTGCCGTCTTTGCTTTTTACCATTTGTAATTTGAAAAACACCCTGAAAAGCGGCCTTCTCTCCGCAGAACCGAACATGTTTCCATCCACGCTGATGATGCCGACGGGGCTGGGAACCCTGTCCAGCCCGGGCCAGCTGTACCCGCTGGGGCCCACCAAGCAGGACATGCTGTCCCCGTGCTGGCTGCACGGCTCCGCGGGCCCGGCCGGGCCGCTGGGCTCGCAGCCGCACAACAGCTTCTCGGGGGAGCCCCAGCCCGGCCCCGCCGCGGGCAGCGGCTCCCTGCCGCCCTTCCCCGACGGAGCGCTGGCCTGGCCCGACGAGAAGGACTCGGCCTTCTTCCGGAGCTACGGCGGCACCAACGGGCTGGGAGCCGGGCTGGCGTCGCTCGCCGAGCTGCAGAGCCTCGGCGTGGACGCGGAGGACGTGAACTGCAGCAGCATCAGCCTGGAGAAGTTCAGCGCCATGCTGAGCACGGGCAGCCACCGGCAGCAGCTGCAGCTGCCCCCGGCCGGGGCCGGCACGGGCGGCGGAGCCACCGCCTTCGTCTCGCAGCCCGGCCTGGCCGACCCCAGCTACGGCTTCGTGGAGCCCGAGGTGCTGAGCGAACCCAGACTGTCCAGCGGCCACCAGGGCGGCCTGGCCGACGGCCAGTTCTACGACACCGACGGTGTCCACACCGACGAGCTCTATCACCCCTTCACCTTAGATAACATTTTACAGAGCTATAACCCCTGAGCCGGCGCTGGGTACGTGAGAGCTCCCCGGGTGCTGCTGCGTGGAGAGGAGTAATTTACCCTTCTGGAGTCCCTGCTTTCTCTTTCAGAATGTTGCTGTGCAAGTTCCGTGATATAACTTAAAGGTTATTTATTGCAGCCCATCGTGGTGCCCGTAAAGAGGGAGGTGAGAGTAGGGTTTGGGGTTTCTGTACCTTAAAAGTACCTTGTAGATGTATTTTTACGCTGTTGGAAGTGGGAACTGTTAACACTTAAAGCTTCCTTACCTTTGGGGACTGTAAAAGCTGGCGTCTTCAGAAGGGTTAAAATTTCAAATACTTCACAGGGTAAAAGTTGTTTTGAAATAGCCATTTTTGCTATAGAAATTAAATTTAAATTTTCATAGGACAGAAATTAGGAAAAAAAAACCTGTACATGAGCACTCTAGTTCAGTCTCATCTAATGAATGACATCTGAGTTCTGCTCAACTTACTTGAAAGGTTTAGGTTTTTAACCTCCTTTCTATAAATATTCTTCTCCTAAAACGAGAACATGTATTGATTTTCCATGCTGTCACCACACTCCATTTGCTTTGAAGGCAAATTTACTCGTAAATTTTTTTTTAATGACTATGTCATTGTTAGATATATTTAAAAAGACCGGAAGGTTTGAGTTTTTAAATAGTCCAGCTCTGTTGTAAAGGAAATCACTGCACAAGAGAAGGAACAGAAAGTGAGGACTTGTCTGCACTTCATCCAGAGTGCACAATTTTACAAGCCATGCCCCTGTTGCTTTAGGAATGAAGCTGTTATTGCTCTGCAAGTCATGTGTGTGTGTGTGTGTAGCTGCGATGTGAGTGAGATTTGGACAGGCAGAAATCTCTGGAGCCGAAGTATCCACTTACTCTTTCCTCAGGTATCCCGGCAGTTTCCTGCTATGCAAGTGACTGCTTCAAAGACGGCTCAGATCCTGCCTCCCCAGCACCACCCCCTCCCAGGAGGGCAAAGCCAGAGGCTGCCTTGCTGCAGCCTCACCTCTATTAACAACTTTTAAAGCCATTTCAGTCAGTACTAATTAAAAACACTCCTCTATCCTCTGTATCAGGAGCCAGAACTTCTTCCCTCCCACTTGATTCCCAAGTCTTTGCTCTTAAGCCTGAGCAGGAGCTGTTCCTGACACCTCCAGCTTGAGATAACTGGCTGGGTAAGACACTCTGGCCTTGGCTACTTTATTATACTGTTATTTTTTAAGAAGCAACACAGAGAAATGTCTGAGTATTTCTTAAGGGAAACAGCTGCTCTTCAGGGCAGATGAGGCTAAAGGGTCTCCGTTGTTACCTTTCGGTGACGTAAAACTGCACAATGAGAGCAGCAACAAAAAAAGCAATAAAATGTCCAAAACCCATCCCCAGATCAAAAAAGCCCCTTGAGATGTAGAGTTGTACACAAGGAAAGGTGCTCCAGAACCCCTCTGTGGCTTACAGGAAAGCAGGGATGCCTTCCTGTGGGAATTCAGGAATTCCCTGCAGGAATCCATTGGGAGCACTCAGTGCTGCTGCTGGAGTTCCATCACACAGGCCTGACAGTCAGGTGAACTTTGGAAACTGCTTCCCTTAACTCCAGGTGCACAACGAAATCAATGGACTCTCCCTGTTTTAAAGCAGTTTTCCCTCACTTCTGCACCTCTCCTCCACACTTTTAAGCAATAGAAAGACCAAAGAAATATACAGAAAGTTTGAAATGTGTTGTTTATTCAGTTTCTTTTTTTTGAAGTTCTCAGTTTTAAGTATATTAAATGTAAACATTTTACTCACTTCATAGAAAGCTCTTTATAGTACAATTTGTTTTTACTGTATAATTAAATATTTTCAAAGTTCTGTTTTCCTTTGTAAACGAGTTGGTTTGGTAATTAAAAAAACTGGTTATACCAAGTGCTCAGCTTCTGCAACCTCCTCGGCTTCGTGACATCCCTCACCACGGGAAAGGCAGGGAGAAGGGACAAGGTAGGTTATTGGTTGCTTACCCTGGGTTTTTTTGGGGTATTTTCTGCTCCCTGCTGCTGGTGGCCACTATAAAACCTCAAGGAACGTGAGGGCTCATCTGCCTCAGCAGGTTTTGGGCCAGAGCTGTTGGGTTTTTAGGCAGAGGGGACAAGGGCACGGATGCTTTTGGCCAAGCTGTGCTACTAGCACAGCCTTCTCCAGGCCCAGCTGAGCTGATGCAAAAACCAAAATGCAGGGGGGAGGCATTAGAGGTGTCCAGCTGGGGATGGACAAGATGAGTACAAAGATGAAAGACACATACTAGATGAAGTCTGGCTCTCACAAAACACCCAGTTGGAGCGCTCACAAAAATACTCCTAAAATCAGGTGAAGGCCCAAGCACAATGTGAATATTACTGCTGCAATGTTCAGTACATGCTGGTTCCAAAACTGGACTGGAAACCAAGTTCAGACCCCCAGATTACATTTCTCAGTTTCATGTTTGCACGTGATTGGTGCCCAGGAACTGCCTCAAGAGCTCAGAGATATTTGCATATCAGCTTCCACCCCCTCGTTCAGATACTTCAGATTTCCCATTAAAAATAAACAGCCTGGGAATTTTGGGAAGAGCTCTGTGCCTTGCCCAGAGAAGAGCTCAGACTCAGCACACTGGGGGTCATCCTTCTGGCCTTGTTTATCCTGGATCCTGCCTGGGATCCCCACGTGCAGCAGGAGCTGCAGAGGGCTGAGCCTGGCGTGTCCTTGGCAGCCTCTGCCCTCTCTCCCTTCTGGCTCCATTTCCCCTTGGAACAGCTCTTCCCATGCCTGCTGTGTCCAGAGAGCACAGTCCTGTTTATATTTTGTTCCCTTTAGCTTATGGAATTTCTAACTCACATTTTAGCTCACTGTGAGTTTTAAGAAATCATGCAGATATGAAATCCTCTTTTGTTTTCCGAATTCAGTTTCTTTGCTTTTCCATCATTAATGACATTTCCTTCCTAGCTGCAGATTATTATCTGACAACTACTCATGGAATCTGTTGCTCATAAGAGCTTTAATATTAAAACCAAAAATAATATTGCTGTCTGAATCAAATTTTTGTGTTACAAAAACAGGAGCTTCTGAATGACTTATGTTACAGACACAAGTTTTGACAGCCCAGCACAGGCAGAGCCTTAAAGGAGCTCCTTAAAAATGTATTTATTAACACTTTTAGATCCTCCAGCTCAAGCTCTCATGGAGCTGTTCTGGCATCACTGAATTCAAGGGAGGACATCCCAGTCATCCTTCCTGTCAGTGGCCTGTCTTGGCAAATGTTCCCAAAATGTTAACAAAGAGCTCTGAAATTCCAAACCTTAATTTCTTGTTGATAGTTTAACTCTCTTCTGTACTTCAGGGAAGCACCTCCCTCATGGATTAACATGACACAGGGATAAAAAATGACTTCCTAAAAATGTAGGTGGTGCTTAGTAAGAAACATTTAAAATTACCACAGAAAACAGATCTTCCTATTGCAGGCAAGTTCCTAGGCTGTGCTCAACTCTTCCAGGCATCCATCCAAGGTGAGGTGCAAGAAAAAATGTATTATGCTGCTAAATCACAGCTTTTTGTCTCTCTCTCTCTCTAGATACCAGCATCCTCTGGTCCTTTTGTTTCTGTCCCCACTCTGACATTCTTGGTATTCCTGTTTTTCTTTAGATTCCCATCATGCACCACTGCCAGGAGTTCCCAGTGTTTTTATACATTGTGACTCACTGGGGAATTCCTATTCCTCAGGAGGGCCCATGAGGCCTCAACTCTTGTTTCTAGGAAGCATCCCCAATGCTTTTAAATGAGAAAAACTTGGGTTTAAGTGCAAAGTTTTTCTCTGAAAACCCTTTTTCCCTTTGCAAAGCACTCTGAGAGACAAATTTGCTCATCTCTACTGCCACTGACCAAAAGCAGTCAGTGTTTCAGGGAAACTTGCTGCAGGCACTGTCCTGCTGGCTGCAGCCTCCCTGGCTTTTGGGATTTCCTGCATGAACTGCTCAGAAAAAGCTGGGAGTGGGTTTCAGATAACTCAGTGTTACCTGCATCCACACAAGGAAATCTGGAGTATCCAATATAAAGAGTTTAAAATAAAATCTGGCTTGATGGAGGGTCATATACACTGGCTCCCCGGAATCTTTTCATGTACAGAAGAAATAAAAGTAAGGCTAGAGATTGAACCAACACTACCTGGCCCAGAGTATGTAAAGTAGAACCCAAGGGTATCCTTTGGCAGATCAACATGATCCAAATGTTCCAGGGCTGGAACACTGCAGTGTCTGGTCACCAGCTGCTGCCAAGGAGCTGCTGCTTCCTCATCCCAGCTCCAGAAGTTAATCAGCCAGAGTTGGAGGCCAGTCAACATCAACAGACTAGAAAAGCAGAGGGGAAAAAAAAGGCAGCAGAGTTGGAATTTTACAGATACCAAAAGAATCACAACTCCTTTTGCTACTGCTTGGCAGCATCACTCTCTGTTGGGCTGCATTTACAAAGGAGAGTAGCAGTAGGAAATGTCTCCTGTGGAAAGGAATGTTGATCCACTCAGAGCAATTCCATGGAAAGCATCTCACAAAGGCAACTCCCTCAGTAATTTCCAGGAAAGACAAACAGCAACCAACTTACTTCTACATCCAGCTCCAGAATGTCAGCAGTTCTGTTCAGAAGGGACCCAATGTTGGGCTTTGTTCTCCCGAAGTCTCCGTGCACAAACTCTTTAATGTAGCTGGAAATGCTGGCTAAGGAGAGGTGGATTCCAAGGAAATCAAAAGGAGAAAAAAAAAAAAAGTAGCTTTTTCTACTCCTAGGTAATTTCTTAGTTAATATCCTGTTAAGCCCATACCTATCTTTAGGAGAGCACCTAATTCCTGACTTCTGACTCTGGTGCCAAAAACTGCACTGCTGACCTTTATTTTGTTTCATTCCAAACTGAGTAGTGACTTCAGGACAGAACTGTAACTCGTACGTAGCAGCGATCCCCAGTCTGCACTGAAGTGCATTAAATACTGTGGAAAAGGTCATTTTTGGAGGCGAAAACTTTTCAGGTAATTTAGAAAAAGCTGAAGTCTATTTTAACCAGCACATTTTTATACCTGCCCCATACTTAACGAAAACTCCAATGTGATATTGTGACCTAAAAGCAAATTTTGTGCGGCGACACGGCTGCGGGAGAGCAGGGATTTCAGAACCTCGCAGCCACCCGAGCAGGAAACTTCCCCTTATCCCAGTGACTGCCACCAGGAGGCCGCTTGGCACCTGCCTGCTGTCAGGGCAGCCGAGGATACGTCCCTGCCTGAGTCTTGAGGTGCAGGCGGAAGTGGTGCTGGTCGATGTACTCGGATTTCATGGTGTGGATGAGCCGGCAGCGCACGGCCAGGGGCCGCCGGTGCAGCACCCGCAGAGGGGTCTTCTGCTCCAGCTTTAACTCCTGGGACAAGAAATGACCAAAAACATCAGGAAGGAAATGTGCAAGTGCTGCAGAGACTGTAGGAATCGTGTGTGTTGTTAACCGGTCCCACCGGTTTTATCTATCTTGTGTCCTGGTAATGGAGTGATCTCCAGGCAAGACCGGTTTTTTCCAAGTTTATCAAAGGAAAATGGACAGCCCTCTCAGAGGCCAAAGGAGGCCTCACATGAACACAGACTAATGGAATCACAAATACAGAGGAATAACCTTGAAATCTCCATAGCCCTTTGCTGGAATGACTCCAGGATTTAGCAGCTCACTCAGAGCCTCAGGGCAATCAGAAAAAAATATAAATCCCACCCACAAAATGCTTTGTCTAAACTACAGCCAACCCCCTAGAAATAAAAGTGAGGGGAAAGAAACCTTAAATGAGATTAGATCTCAGAACAGTCTTTTCAAAAGTTCATTCCCAACTCCCTTTCCCAAAGGAGAGGCAGCAGTTTGAAAGGCAACTTCTCAGGAGCAAGGGAAGCTAAAGGAAGAACTTCCCAACAGTTGTCTGCCTGAGCTGTAATGGCTTTGAGAATGAGCTCATGGGCAAGTCCTGTAGGAAATGGTGCAACACACCAGAAACTGAACCCACTTCTCCATCAGGCCAACATCAGGAGAAAGTTCTCATTCCTGCACATGCTGAGCCTTTCTGAGGCCGCTCTGCAGTCTGACATTGACATTTCCACCTCCAGATTGTTGCAGCTGTGGGAGAATGGCTTTAGAGCAGAACCAAAGAGCTTTTCTGCTCCTTTCACTTACACAGGACACTATCTAAGGTAAAAAAGGGGTGCAGGTGCCAGATTTCCTCCTCTCCCAGGATTTTGTCTCCTGGAAGGTGAACATTACACAAGGATTTGTTGTCTCTGCTAACAGCCAACCTCCCTGTCCTGCTGGAGAGATTGGTGAAGGAAGGAAGGCTGCTATGGAAGTCCCTATAGCAAGAGAAACTCTGATTAAAAAAAAACCCAAAACCCAAGCACAGAGCAAGAGACAGGCCCACGGATGGAAGTGTTTAGCTCCTCCCTAGGGCACCAGGACAGGTACTATTTAAATGAGCAACAAGAGCTCCTGCTACCTTGATATCATCTAGAAACGCGATGTCTTCTCTCTGTATTGCTTTGTCTGTCCATATCAAGGCACTGTAGGTCTTTGTCTTTTCCTCCTCACCTTCCTTCATACGACCAATTGCCTCTCTAAACAAAAGAAATTAATTACTCACTTAACATAAGCGTAATTATACAAGGCTGTGAGCAAGAACACTTCCCAGCTCCCCGAGTGCCGCTTTGAAATCCCTCGCCGGCGACATAAACACTGACCTGGTGACGAGCTGTAAATCTCGAACCTGTATTTTGTCTGAAGAGTCATTAATTGCCTGTGATATTTAAAGAAGCAATCAGTTAGCAAAGCTGCTGGGCTGGAGGGGCAGCACTTGCTTTATGAGTTCTGTGAGGTGCCCCTGGTTTTTACCTGCTGCAGCCTCTTCATCTGGTGCGCGGTGAAACGTATCCTGCGAGGATTCACCAGCTCGATCGCAAAGGGCCTTCCTGGCAACAGGCACGGGCATAAAACACAGAAACATGTTGTTCTAAATTAGTGCTGGATTTGCACAGGAAGGCTGGAAGGTGTGAACGCTGTCTGCTGTTACACAAACAGGGAGAGGCCTGGCGGGCTGAGGGATGGAGAGTCAGATGCAAGGGAAGAAACAAGGGGCTTTTTTTTTGGCGACTAAACCCCAGTATCAGCAATAAGTGCAAATTATGACTTCCCAGAAGACATCTTGTACAAGTCTGTGCTAATTAAAAAATAAAATAAGAAAAAAGGCTAATTAGCTTATTTTCTGTCACCTACAGCAATGCCCAGGTGCACGGCAATGTTAAATCCCACTCCCTCAGCTCAACATCTGTTGCCAGAGTTGTAACTCTGTGCTCAGGGCCAGGACAATCCCCAGCACAAGCCATGCCAAGAATCACACTACAAATCAGACAGCTACTGAAACACAGAACTGTTCATTTTTGCTTTTTCTTTCCCTCCTCCCTTGGCTACAACAGCTTCAGCACACTGGAAAGCAGCTGACCTTTAAAAGGGACTCAAGTTCAGAAAGAAAACAAAGCTCCCCCACTCCACAGTCACAGTGAGGGAATTAGAAGGATTCAGCAGAAAACAAGAGAGCAATCAGTCTGACATAAAAGGCTTAAAAGTAGGGAGTGAATAAAATAAAATACTTTTAACTAACTATGCCTTTCCATGCAGCCAAGGCGACTGAAAAAGTTTTATGGTTTTATGAAGCTGTTTGGTCTTTGGGAATAAATATCTGAACTTCACTAAAATGCTTCTGAGATAAAATTCCAAAGCATGCCAAGTCAGACACTTGGCATTCAGCAGGATCTGTTAGAGGAGCTCCATGCACCCATTTCACCTCTGTGTTTCACAAGGGGTCTTCCAAGCCTTACCATTGCCTAGTGTCCTTACATCCACATCTTCTCTTCCAGAGGAACTAAAATTAAAGCCTATAACAGATTTGAACAAGGCAGGTGAGCTTTTATTTCACATTTGTAATCCTCTCTACAGCTTTTAAAAGGTGAAATATTTTCTTTCTAAACTTGTTTGCAAAATCTACTTCAAATCTACTTTATAAACTGGAGCCTGCACTTCACAAACTTTGGGAACTCCTACTTATTCCCAAGTTTCTTGAAGAGCACTCCCAGTTCTTTGGCCTGAATGAGACTGCTACAACCAGAATAACATATCCACTGGGAGGAGAGGAGGGGGAAGTAGCAGGGTTTTTTCCAAACTAATATTTAATGCAATTTTTCCTTGGGCCTTCTATGTCTCTAATTCCACATCTGTTAGATGACAAATGATGGACAGTGATTATTACATCTGGATAATCCCTGGATAAGCATTTAGCTTGTGGAACTTTATGCACTGAGGAAAATAAATGAATCAAGGTAAGAAACATGAGGAGGTCAAAAGGCAGGCAGATCCTATGAAATACCTGTGGCAAAAATCTTCTTGGTACAAGTCATTTTATGAATTACCAAGTGTTAAGAAGTTTGGTTAAGCAAAAACACTACCACGTGAAACCAACATATTTGCATCATCAGATCCACCAAGGAGCTCCTTTACAGGATAAAAGGATCTAATTACTCCCAGATCACAGCTAAATAAAGATTACAAGCTTTAACTTGAAAGGAAACAAGAGGGATAAAAAAACATCTTTTTTTTTCCCCATTGTACTCCCATATTAAGTGGGTAGCTACCAAAAAAAAATCTTCTAGTAGTGATGAAAGATATGTATGCTAGGAGATCTCTTGAAGACTTACTGTCTGCCTTGAATTCTGCCATTAGATGCTCTGAAATTAATTCTTCCACTGAAGACTCCAGCTTCCTCTCCCCATCAATAATCCAGGGAGTCTGAGGTAAATTCCTGGAATATTTGTTGTATCTGCCTGTAAAAGATAACTGTTACTTCTAATCATACATAATCATACTTCTAATCATTCTACAGCCATGAGTGAAAGCTGCAGCCTTGCACAGCACATTTAACTTCCATGGGAGCTTTGTGAAAATCAATTTTGGAGCTTGTTTGATGGCAGGAGCACTACACCAGCACCGTGCACCACACGTGGCTGCGTCCAGGACAGTGGCAGTAGCCAGGATGGCCACTTAGGGTGGACTTGGAGAGCCTGTGGCTGCAGTCCTGCCTGCAGGAATAACCCTCCTGTGTGAAATAATCCAGGTTCCAAGCCAGTTCTGCCATTGTCTGAAGGCTTAGAAAAGAAAACCAAACTAAAACACTTTGGCTCACGATGAGGAACGCCAAGCAAAGAGCAGAGAGTCCCAGTAATAAATCAGGAGGAAGGGCAGGAACCTTGAGCAGGTGCCATGTAAAGAGACTGGCATCTTTGGATGGCCCCAGAGATGTTTTCATGGCACCTCCATGAGGGGCTCTAACCAAAGAACAAGCCTGACATGGATGACCAATATGAGCTTTTTTATGGGAAGGTTTGATAAGAACTGAAAATGTTCCCAAAGCAAGGAAATAATTCATAAAGGTCAAGGAGCAACCCCGTGCTTAAGCTGCTTTCAACCTGAAACCTTGCAAAGAGAAAATAAAAAGAGTTCAGAGTAGCTCTGTGCATTGCTTTGGGCCTCTGACATCTCAGGGGTTTGGGGTTTTGTATCATATTTTCCTATCTTGAACAATGTTTCCTTTTTGCAGTTCAAGCAGCAGAAAAAGCCACACAAACAAATGGGGAAACTGAGTAACTGAGTTTCACTGGGGCAAATAATGAAAGTAGGATGACTCATCATTCAGATGCAGCCTCACACTGCTAAATTCTCTTTCCATAAAATGGAAAAAGGAGAAAAAAGTTTGCCTTTTTTTTTTTATTCTCAGCTCCCCATTCTAATAGTTTTAACTTTTGATCTGAACAAACACAGGTTAAAAAAAACCAGAAGGTGTTTCTTGGTTTGACAGGTCCTGAATCCTTAAAAAAGGTTGGGGTGGGAAGTGATGGCTAAACACCAAAGGTGAGGTCAAGAGGACAATGTTGTGCTTACAAATTAAGATCCCATCTCATTTATTAAAAGCAAAATATCTGCATTGTACTCAATAAATTCTATTCTGGATTTAGTTCTTCAAAAATTAAACACCTGCCTGGATTGTTTTTCTGTTGGAGCAAGATATAAACGATAAGTGACAAGACCTGTATGAAATGACAGGCAGAAAGCAAACCTTCTGTTTTGCTCTTCATACTGTTGAATTCTGATAAAACTATCCAATAAAGAACTTTAAAAAAACCCAGTGTGTTTAGAAAAGCCTAAAAGGAACTGGATATCTTGGATTAAAAATAAAAAAAGTACATCTGTCTAATCAGTAATTAAAAATAAGGAATATGTAGAACACTGACTACCCTGCCATTCACATTCACACTTTCTCATTTTCCATTTCTTTATATTCAGGATTTTTATCATCACAGTATGTTGGATTAAAATTACAGGTTGGGGGCTTTTTTTAATAATAATCAGTTTGCATGTATTTAAAAAGTTGTTCATACAAAGGACTAGAAGAATGGCAGATACTCTGGCAGGCAGATGGTAAAAAAGTTAAATCATCTCAACTCAGAGACACCCAAGTGCTGCTGCCCTCACCCAAACCTTTATAAATCCCATTAAGATATGCAGTTTTGGATGGGACAATATGCAGAGAAATCCAGATGGTGAAAACCTCTGAATAGTGAACAGCACTGCTGGGAGCTTGCTGGTGTGGAGGTGCCTTTCCCAAACCATTATTCTGAGGGGATCTGTAATTTCTAACTTTTGACAAAATAATATCTTCAGCAAAAGTCAAATATAATTTCTTCCCCTTTCAAACCACTCTTGGATAGAGCTGGATTTGTTTCTTTGCTCCTTACACTCCATTACAGGAATTAACAAACAGCAGGAATTCTTTGGGTCTCAGGGCAGTGTTACAAAGTTCCCTCCAAGACAACACAGCAGCAAAGAAATGGATCATTTTACCAGCCACAAAAACTGCACCATTATTGCACTGAATTTCCAGAGCATCACAGAGGCTCTTTGGTGAACTTGGGGGACATGGAAAATGCCTGTATTAAAGTAAAAACAAAGTAAAACATATTATCACTACCAGAATTTGCTGGAGCATCACCAGAGCAGTAAAAAGGGTCCATTTTTGGTTTCCCACCATGCATGACTTTTACCATATTAAAAGCACTTGGTGTTTTCAAAACTCAACTCCTAACATTTTGGAAATATGGGAATATTTCTTGTAAAGGGAAGCTTGCCTTACACAGTTCAAAATAATCCTTTTAATTAAAAGATCAGGAGTGATTTTCTATTGCCAGAAAGAAAACATGTTTTCTTTCATGTTTTCAAAACCAACAGAATTTAAACAATCAAAAGATCTTTTAAAGCCACCCTACCACTACATACCCACTGAATATTTTCCTCTCCTCCCTAATTCTATACAAAAGCACAATACTAAGAAATAGTTTCAGTATCTACTTACTTGAGAAAATCCTCTTCTTTTATCTTCTCCAGGGCTTTTATAACTGCCATTCTGGTGAAAACAGACTGCACAGAGAAATAAAAAAATGAGTCAAGAACTAAGAAAAGCGAAGAAAGGATAAGCCTGAGGAAGAAAAAAGCACTGAAACTTACACTGTGCAGATATCACTGCTCACCTGGGAGCCCAGGTCCAGATTTGCAAAACAGTTTAAAACCAGAATCCTAAACCCATGAACAGAAACCTAAATCAGCTTCATTTTCAGGAGTTAAATATACCTAAGCCCAGCTTTTATGTCAGTGACAGCAGGCAGGTAGTTCAGCTGAAAATAAGCCCGTTGAGGAGGAATGTTTCTGAAGTTCAAAAGTTGATTGACTCTCAGAACTAAGGCTCTGAACAGTGGGGCTGGGCAGCTCCTGTGGAATGCAAGCAGCTTCCCACTGCCCAGCTGCAGCAAAAGCAGCAAGGCCAGGACAGCAGGAGCATTCCAGCAATGCAGGAGCAGACTGCCAAGCTCTGTGCACAGCCAGCTGCTGCTGGGCTAACTCCAGTGAGAATTTACCTTCCTGGGACAGGAGAACAAGTGTTGTAACAGCTGAGGTGAAATCCTGCTCTGGGAAGGCTGAGGGCAGGAGAAGGTCTCTAAATGAACCTTCCAATCAAGCACAGTCAGCTCTTGAAATCCACCTGGGATGGAGCCTGCACCACCTCTCTCCACAGCCTGCTGCACTCTCAGTTTCCTCAAGGTAAAAAGTTTTTTCTCGTGTCTCCTCTGAACTTCTCATTTCAACATATTCCTGCTGTGTCTCATCCTTCCACGAAGCTCTGTGCAGACCAGCCTGGTTCCCTGCTCTCAAGAATCTCTTTTGGCACTAGGAAGAGATCCAGCTGGATCCTCCCCAAAGCCTTCACCAAGAACCTTGAAGAAGCCCTCAGCCTCCCCTCCCAGGCATGTGCTCCAGCCCTGGGACTGCCCAAATGGCTGTCTGCTGAATTTCCAATTTAATGGTGTCTTTTTTGCAAACTGGACTGGGGATTTGGGAAAAAAATAAAAATACTGGGTCACTGTTTGGGACAATTCAAGTCTTGGCTCTAAAGAGTTCCTGGATGTCTTCAGGAAAGCTGCTCTTTCTCCTCCTAAACATAAATCAGAGATAATAGCACTTTCCTTCCCCACAGAACAGATGAGCAGGAAAGCCCTGAAAGCAGCAGCAGGTTTAAATAACTATCTACACAGACAGCACGGAAATTTTCCCTCAGAAGCCACTTCTTACACTACTTCTCTGATTAACACAGCCCTTGAAGCCCAGCTTCTTTGTGAGAAGAACCTCTGAAAGCTCTTCAGAGCTGGTATTTTTCTTTAGATTCCCCTACATTTTGTGGCCTGTGTGGATTTAACAGCCAGATCCTGCTGGTTTAGCTCCTTATGTGGGATTTCCCCCCTTTTAAAGGACAGCAATGCAGCAAGCAGTGAGTTATAACAATACAGCCCTGCTAAAAAAAGAGTGGCCTTTATTGGTCAGGTGGAGTAGAGTCAGCAGAATTCCTGGGCCAGACTCTGCCTCTGCCAAACGTTGGCAGACTCTTCACCAGAAAGAATAAAAGGCCTTGCAATGGCTTCTGACAGGAGTTACTTGCTCTCCCTCTGATCACATCAACTGTCCCACTTGTATCAGTTTCCCTCCAACTGGTTTTTTATCCTCGCGTGTCCCCTTTTCCGTCAGTGGTTGTGTGCGTGCTCAGGGTCTGCAACAAGTGGCAAGGTCCCTTTTCTTTCCCCCCCTCCTCCAGAGGCAGACAGGATAAAACCATTCTGCATGTATCCTGGCTTTCACTCAGATCAGAGCACATGAAAACTGCAGTGTGATCATTTCCCTTCTGGCTGCCGAGTCTCATCTTCACAACGTGACTTATCTGAACTGCTGCACCCACAGAGAGCTTGAGGATCATCTTTTATGCTACTTTTAATGCATAACAATCAAATTCCTAGATCTTAAGGGAGGTATTTACAGAGAATCTTCCTAAAATTATGGCCTTTAGACAGCCTGGAAAATGAACGACCTAAAGAGAAGCACCAAGCTCTTGGTTTTCCTGAGCGGAGAATTGTGAAGTGAATAAAGGAAACAACTTTATTTTCAGACAATTGAAAACTAGAGAGCTTTTTGATGAAGGAAAAGCAGCCATTGAGCACTGACTGAATACCCAGGTAAGGTGTAGCTACTGCTGTGAAATTCTGAATGTCAGAGCAGAAATACAATGATGAGATCTTACCTGTTTGTTCTTCGCTGGTTTGAAACAGTCTGGGCAGGCTGTGGCTCTAAACACAGAAATGAAAATTAGCTGCTCTTCTTACAGAGAAAGAAATAAACAGACTCACAAGCACAGCATGTAAATGGTTTTGTACCCATACATCCAGTGCCTCACTTCCACAGCTTAGCTCAGAGCAGATTTTCAAATTCCCTTTACCCTAAACCACGAATGGTGCGAGGTGTGCATTGCTCGATCCAGAGAAATCATGGACAAAGCTCTGCTCTTCTGCTCTGACCAACACCGTGTCTCAGATTTGAGATGGGATGGAAAAGCACACACACAAGTTTAGCTTTCAGTCCTCTTGAGTCCTTCTCAATAAAGGTCATGATTAATATTTTAAATTCTAGGCAAGATTTGCTGACATCTCGAAATCTGTACTTGCTGCTGTTAGACAACGCCCACTACAAACGTCAGATTCCCACTGTCCCTTCTGGAGAGGAAAATTCAATTTCCTGCTGAAAAGTAACCAAAGTAACCAACCCCAGGTGTTCACCACCACTTGTGCTTTGCCTGTTTGAAAGGAAACTCTTGGCTGTTTCACAAAAGTGAAAGGCAAGTCAGTGAAACATTTCTTTCTGGGTAGTGTAGAGGAAGCTGCTGTTCCTATTAGTGCATTTCCATGTAAGCAGTCAGAGATGATTTCTGGATTTCTGTGTATGCAGATATTTCTGACCTCCAACCCAATTTATCATTTCTTGCTGGTGTTTTTCAACACCTCTGTAACTCCTTCAGACTCTAAGGAAGCAGGTTTTGCTGTTTCTATACAAACAATCTCCCTGGCCAATCTGTGACCCAAAGCAATGCAAACTCCCTCTTCCAAAATTTCAATACCACCCTTCAATATAAACTGACAAGAGCCAATTCAACCTTCCATGTCAAACATGGGTCGTTTCAGTACACCCATCTCCACACAACTGTGTTAGAACAGGTGAGAAACTGCAGATGCCATGCTTGGAAATCCAATCCAAAAGCACACCTGGAGTTCTCCAGGTGGAGACAAAGTCCTACTTTGCTTCCACAAAAACCATGGCTGTCACTAGAACTGTGATAATTCCCAAATTTACCATATTTACATGAAAACCAAAGCCCTGCCTCAGAATGTGCCCAGAGCAAGCCACTCACACAAGCAGAATGCCTTGGCACCTCAAGAACTACTGTGTAATTAAATTAGGTGATGTGCTGTTACTTCAGAAAGTGTCTCAAACCTTAATTGCTGCTTAAGTGTGCTACAAAGAGAAGGCAAATAAAGGGATATTGTCAGGTCACATGGAATAAACCTCAGTAATTGGAATGTGGAATGGAACTTCTTTAAGCTTTCACCTCTACAACTGCTCTGCTTGGAGCACTAACACTGGCACCATAACATGCTCAACATTCCTGAAATGCAACGAAATGAAATGCATTTTTATTCCTGAAAGCAGTATTCCTGAAATGCCAGAAAAATGATGGAAGGATGAGCAGAAAATACCAGTGAAGAGGTTTCAGAGGAAGGAAGTTCAATGAAATAAATTAGAACAGAAGGGTGCAGGATGCAGAAACACTTCAGTTATTTACAGGACTGCAGGGACCATTATCTAGAACTGTAGTTTGGCCTGTAATTTTCTCTTCTGCCCAGTCTTGAAGAAGCTGGAAAGAAAAGATGTTCAGCAAACACTGGTAATAATTGTTCCTAATACTGGTTCCTTCCCAAACTTCCATTCCCTCTTCCCTCACCTCAAGACAAACAAAAGAAGATGCAGTTGTGGAAAACCAAGAAGGTGGTGGATTGAGCACTCAAAGATCACAAATTGCCAGAAGGAAAATCAGGAAACAAATAAAGGCTGCAAGAGAAATCTCCAGTCTCAAGAAATGAATTCATGTTTCAACAGAGATGTCTCTGCTGAGCTTCCTTCTAAGCTAAGATTTAACTTGCAAATGAACTGAGTGAAACTTTAGGTTTTCCAGGAAGCATCAACAAACAGGAAGAATGACCCTAATTTTCCAGCTAGATTTTGAGAAATCAGATGAAATGGCAGCTAAATTCACAGAACTATTTTGCTTCTTTGTGTACAGTAGGTGCCCTGCTGGGCCAGGCCAGAGGCTGTGTGTAGTATCCAGGGAATTTCTGTTTGTTTTCATCAACCAGCTAAGTTGGATTAACTCACTTCAAAGCCTTTCCTCCTGTTCATGTCTCCTACAGGAGCAGGAAAACTTAGGTATGACCTCAAAAGATTCCCCCACCTGCAATTACATGGTTCAAATTTTTAAAGATGATACAGGGAATGACTTCGAGGAGGCCTGAAATTGAAGAACTTACTGAATGCTTTCCTCCCAGTTCAAATCAGAATTCTGGATGATTTTTTTTTATTGGCATTAAAAAGCAGAATTAACCAGAGATGGTGTAACTTCAAGCTCTACAAATTCATCTAGATAAGAGGAAATCTAGATACAGGCCACATTCTAGTTTATAAACACTGCATATTGTCCTCTGTAACAAATCCAAACCAACAAGTTGCACAACATTTAGATAAAGATCTTTTGCTACTTGTAGAAAAACTTACAGGAAATGGCACTCCTCCTCTGTTTCTGGGTGAGCAAAGACCACGCTAACTTCAAACAGACTCTAAATTAAAAAAAAGAAAAAAAAGAACAAGGAGGTGGTAATAGTTTTTTAAACAACCAGGGAAGATACTCTCAAGCACCCATACTGTAGTTTTAGGAAAACAGCAAAGACAAAAGAGACAGTAACCCATTTATTTATGTTTAAAGACATTAAAAGGCGTGCCAGAGCAGCATTTGCCTTTCTGAAGTCACCAAAGATGATGTGAGAGCACTTCAGAGCCATCAGTGACCTGCAGTGGTCCCATCCTGTGCAGAGGCAGCCAAGGCTCAAAGCCTATTAGGTCACTAAACCCCAGAGCCCTCCCTGGGGTGCAATAAAGATAAAAACCCTGCAGTAGTCACCACTGTAAAATTTTGTCAGGGGCTTCTTTGCAATGCCTGCATGGCCTTGGGGCAAAGCAAGGCAACACTCCTGGTGGATTGACAGCCAGCCCAGGAACTCCAGTGTAATCTCAATTCTTCCCCCAATTCCCTCTCTGGCCTTGGGCAAACAAGGCTCATTACTTCTGTTACTCAGATACCAGAACACCTCAGGAGGGCTATTGAAAAGGTTGGCTAATATTGCCTTGTAGATAAAGGGCACTAGAAAAACAACTTTTGTGGTACAGGGATGTCTGGAGTGGTTCCCTGTCTAAGTGGTGTGGAGCTTTTGCTAACTTGGTGTGTAAGAAGTTTGCTTCTTCCTGGATCATCTTCAGAGTGATTGAGTGGGTTTTTTCTTCACTGAGACAAAAGGGATGCTTTCAATTAGCACTCCTGGAAAACACAGCCTGTAATTATTATGGAAGCTGACAAATCAACATAAAGACTAAGTGAATCTAGTCCTGGGGTCAGTGCTATGGCTGGTGACAAGTAAAACCTACAGACAGCCATGACTGTAGAAAATTTACATTCAACATGACTCAAGGTGTTTCTGAATTTGGCAACACCTGATTGCCATGTTCAGTCAATGCCTTTCAGAAAGATTTTAAGGATATTGATCAGCATTTGCAAGCTGAAAACAGTTTGAAAAAAACATTTCTATTGCCTACTTAGGGATACTGCAGGTCCCAACAAGCCCACTTCTAGTGTTCATTAAAGTGAACAAGGACCAGTCTTTTCCAGCACATTTCAGAAATTTATTTTATCCACAGAACCTGAACAAGTGAGCTGCCAGAGCAGTAGCAGGTGTTGGCAGTGACAGGAGAGCAGGGAAGTAATGTGTGAGCACTCCTCAGCCTCTGCAAAACAGGGATCCTGAAACAGGAGACAACTGGAAAAGTCTCCTTAACAAAAGGAGGATTGTGCACAAGAGATTCAGCACAAGCCTGTGGTGGTTTCAGAAGATGCAATGATCTGTGTGTACAAAAATGAACACTGGGCCCTTCAGGACTCTCACTTGGAGATCTCTGGTTAAAAGAACACCCCCCCTGCTCTCCCCTAAGAGAATTTAGGAGCCACTCAACTTGTTTCTCTCTTAATAAGGAAAAAATGATAGCTTTTTATTTCCCCACCACGTGTATAAGTGTATAAACACACACACACAAACACATACGAAATAAAAAGGAAAAAACAAAGAAAAAATAGTTCTGCTATTTATACAAGACCTTTCCATCTGCAGGAACACCCAACTCTTCTGATAACTGGGGATGAATAATCCACTTATAAGCTTCTTTCAGCTGAACGATGTCATCCTTAGCAAAGGGAAGGCCCAGATTTCTGAATCACAAAGAAATAATAACTTGCACAGGGGTCTGTCAAAAATAGATACATGACACACAATATTTCAAGAGGAACTTAAGTAACTACTGCCAAGTCCAACAGATTCATTTTTTTCCTGTGCACTGAGGAAACTGATGCCAGAGCTTCCTGGGAGATCAAAAGTTGCAAGAGTCTTTCCAGAGCCTGCCCAGAGAAAAGCTGAGGAAGAGAGAGATGCATTTCAAGATAAGAAACCCCAGGGAAGGTCAAACCAGGTAAAAAAGAAAAAAATAAAACACACAAAATGCAGCTGCCACCTCATTCTTTGTAAGCATCAGGTAAACTGGACTATAAAATCAACATTTATCTAGAGAAATGGTGTCTGTATGAAGAGCCCTTGTCAGAAAGACAGACAGCAAAAGCAATGGCTCACCTCATCTGCTGCTTCACCCCCAGCCAAGCAGCACGCTGCAGGTCACCAGCCATGCCCAGGGAAAAGAGAGGAAAAAAATAAAAGCAAGTGAAATTAAGGCTCAGAACTCCCAACAATCTGAGATACTCTTTGCAAAAGAGGTGTTTTTAAAACTCATGACAAAAAGAAAGTATCAGGAATTTAGCTTTTGCTTCAGGAGTGGGAAGATAGAATTGCTGTGAGTTTTTATTTCTAACACATCACTTTGCTCTTCACATCAAATCCTAACTGGCTTAAAAAAAATTAAAAAAGAGGCATCATTAAACACTTTGGAACTTGCTATTAATACAGTAACTACAAAAAGACTCTAAGTCATCAGTTATCTACCACACAGAGAAATGAAAAAAACAATGTGTCTAAATGAATGGTACATGAAAGCTGATTGGCATAAATTAATAAAACTCCACATTCAGTTATTATTCATTATTAAAAACTGAAATTAAAAATATACTTGGTCTTGTGGTAATCACAGAATTGCCCCCTTATTTAAAACACACCACTTAGCTTAGGTGAATTTAGGCTAAATATGGAAAAGGTGAAGAACAGAGGGAATAATTCTAGAAATCAGAGGAAGCTTTTAGTACAAATGCTCGAGTTCACTAACAATTAGTAAAAAGAGAAAAACTCCCCTCACAACTTCCTACAATGAAGTAGTTCCAAATGAAACAACAGTCTCAGTTCTCTACTAACAACAACTACAAAATACATAAGGACTGGCAGGGCCTGTGTCACCATCCTCACTGAAGATGAACTCCAAAATCAAGTTGTTTGATTTGAATCCACCACAGTGAAACAGTTTGCAGTCTGTAGGCTGCAGACTTTTAAATCCCTTCCCCATCTTTTATTTTTCATATACTGAAAGAATAACCTCCCCCAAACTCTGCTGAAAGAAGCACTGTGCATGGTCAAGGAAATAATCCTAAGGAAGAGGTTTGAAAACAGGTCTCAAACTTCAGGAAGCAGGAATGACATCACAGATCCCTTTCCCATGCTGATAAGGAACTCAGTCAACAAAATTAGTCTGTTATCCTTCATTTGGTACACCTGCAAGAATGAGGGAACCCTAAAAACAGTGCTAGGAATTAAGAGGGAAGAGGGATGGTGGAGAGAGGACATGAACTTTGTTAGATCCCTGATACACAAACCCACACACTGTTAACAAAACAAAAGCAGTTGTAGTGATGAAATCCTGTTTGCTCAAATCCACTGTGATTCATTATCCTGCATTTGAAGACAGTATGAGTAAGCCTGCTTCACTTGAAGTATATTGTAATCTTGTTTGCATAATAACTCAGATAAAATCATAAATAAAAATAGCTTCAATTGAAATTCCTTGAGCGTAGCTCTGAACCAGAGGATGTGACAACCACAGAACTGGGCCTAGGAAACTGCATTTGACAAATCCAATTTACAAAGAAACCTCTCTCATGCCTTGATTTAGAGCACATGTAGGTTTGGGCTGTTTGGGACTCAGGGGGGAGGCTAATCTCACCCCTCTTCCCTGTTTTCTTGGGATAAATCTACAAAATAGACAAAACTTCTTCTCAGGAGAAGCTGTGCCAAAATGAGACCACAGGTCGAATTTCATCTCCTCTCTCTCTTGACTTCCAAGTTAAAAGAGAATTAAAGAAATTACTTTTCCCCTTCAATTAAGAGGAAACAGTAGATGAGGGTACTGCAAGCACAGAAGCCAAAAGATCCCAAATTCCAAATCACATTCAACCACCAAGCCAGCCAAACCCCTCTACTCTCTCCCAGCTGATCATGGAGCAGGGGATCAGATCCCTCCACTTCGTAATTACCTCATGTTTGTGAAGTGGTTTGAAAATGAAAAATGCTCATTACAGAGCTGAAGCCTGCAGGGCAATGCTCAGCAGCAAATACATCTCTGGAACACACCAGCCCAGGCACTGTATTGATTAGGAGCTGCAGGATATTATTCTGCTGCTATCTGAGGGAGCACAGTGGCAACAGTTGAAATACCAAGTGCAATCCCAGCCACAGCATTGTTTCAGTGCATTAGAAAAGAGCTTGGAGACGGGGAATTCCAGGATGAGGCACAGGCAGCCTACAGGGAGTAATGACTACAGATGTTATTTGCATCAATGTCCTTGTAGCAAGCACCAGGATGATGGATCACGACGGAGACCACGGGCAGAGCCAGCAGTCACCCTTCTGAAGGGCACCACTCACTTCATATTCTAATAGAGCTGTCTGACATAAACTTGGGACTCCTGTATTCATGATTTATTTCAATCAAATCTCCTACTTGTGGAAGGAGGCAATTGCTTCCTTGCATCACAGATACAAATACTATGCAAATGTGGATTTTATGTCCCGCTCTTCTCCAGCTCCTCTCGTACATTTTAGACTTGGCAGGATGACAACTGTCATAATTAAATGAGATGAAGGTAATACTGAAAGGCAGGTTCTGATTTTTTTTTTTTTTGTTAAAAAAGATGATGGAGAAAACCTGTGTGTCACACCAGGGGGCAGTGAGAGAGGCTGTCTTTGGTTGTTCTTGGATGATAGGATCCCACGTGTTCTTGTACACAGCGGGTCAAAGAATTAAAAGCAGAATTTAACAAACTACCTCTTTTCAGCACAAAGCACAAAGATATATTCTGATAACTGATTTGAATATTTTCAGGCATTTTTACATACTGTATTGCTGTTTTTCTGTGGCTGTAAAATGGGTTCTCACCTATTTTTTTTTAAGTGATAAACAGATAGGAGGTAAATAAAGCCCCACGATTTTTAAAGTTCTTCCTCCACCATCACCCCTTTTCCCCCCTGCACTTGGAGCAAAAAGCTGCTTTAGCATTTGACAAGACTGGAGGGATGGAATAGAAAGGACAGCAGAAACTTCTCAATCCAAACCTTCTCCCAGTCGAACCAAAAGTGCTTCCAAAGGGAACAGATCCAGTTTTGGAGCTTTCTACCCACTCATTTCACTCCATCCATGGATTTGTGGGCCCACGGAACAGCTCTGACTCCCTTGGCTGTCCCCAGCACGGCTGCTTTGCTGGAACAGGAGCCCCAGGCACGGAGGAATCCCTCACCTGAACTGCAATGCAACACCACCCTCTACCGAGGCTTCCTGCAAACATCAGGTGCTCCTGGATCACCCCGGCTTGAACCAGGCTTAAAGCTGGAGTAAAACTTGGTAAAATCTGACCTTTGTTTGGGGTTTGCCAGAGCATCACAGGCATCTCAATACTCACCTAGCCTGAGAGTGCTTTTGGACAGACCTCACTCTTTTGGAGGCATCAAAACTCAAAATGGGAATCAGCGTGGTTCACCCAGCCAGAAAGGACAAAGCACACACACACCAACTATGCTCAATTCAAGATGGGAAGTAGAGAACCTAAAGTTCCAGACGATTTAGGAGTAGAATATTTGTTAGCTATTGCAGTGGCACCTGCCCAAGATGCCACAACTACCAGCACAAATGACCACTACACGTGTAGGAGATTATTTACCAAACTGTGTGGGAGCAGAAGAGACTTCACCACAGCTTTACAGAGAAATCCAACACCATCTACACTTCTTTCTGCCACTGAAGCTTCCACCACATCTTAACCACAGCAGGCATCTCTGCTGCCCTTTCAAACATCATTTTTGCATCACTTTTAGAACAGTACTTTTGCATCATTTTATATCAGAAAGCAGAAGAAGATTGCAGTATATCTCACAGCTAAGTGTATTTTCCCATCATTTAAAATGCTGAACACTTCAAGAGCTCACCCTCAAATTCCTTCATTTGTATTCTGCACTACCAATTAGCATTTATCCCTGGAAAAGCATCAGCTGTGCAGTCCTGTCTCTGAGAAGATCCACAAAGCAGGGCTGGCATCTGCACCAAAGGGAATAATTCACTGAGGGTTTCAACAAACCCCTTTTAGGTTTTCAGATGGAAAGTAACTCCTGGGCTAACTGAAAACTGAAGTGACTCAGGCCCTTTCTTAATTACAATAATACTCACTCAGAAGGAAGGGGAGAGCAGACTTCACTTTCAGCTTTTGGGTTTTTTAGATAATAACAATTAAAAATCAAACCACCTCCAGCTCATACAGTCCACAGTTACTTTCTTAAATAAGTATTGAATTATTTATTTAAGTTACTTACCTCCCTGACAGACAGCTGTGGGGGCAGTGACACAGAAAATACAAAACTGGTGAACTGGTAGTCAGCAGAATTAACTTTTTGGCACACCTGTAAGAGAAGGAGCTTAATATGAAATCCCAGCAGTGGGACTGAGCTGATAATTTTTGTCCTAAAATAATTACTGTGAATTCATGTTAACACACACTCAGAGAGATGCCTAACATACAAATCAGAGCAATCACTAACAACTTATTGAAATATAAGCTTTTCTGTCTTGTTAAAAAAAAAAGTTACTAATCAACAGAATCCTTGCTGCTATGAAACAACCAAACTCACTATTTTAAGGCCAGGACTAATTGTATATTGAAATTTTAGGTGAAATCAGCATCTCAGATAAGGAAATTTACGTATCAAATAATTAGGCTTTGTGGTGCCTTAACAAGTGCTGCCAGATTTTCCACTGCTACTGAAGAGAGCAGCTCTGAAACAAATCTTAGCAGTGGATTCTGTAAAAAGATACATATTCTGCCCATGGAAACAAACAAAAAAAAAATTATGTTCTGCAACAACAGAAACTAGTACTATGCTTTCTGTCTAGTCTCATTTTTGATACATTCCTGCTATTAAATCAAATCCTTTTCTATCAAAACTCTGTTAGATATCTCAGATACCAGTGTGAGTTTTCTAGCTGATATTTCAGTCTGTCACATGAGCAGTACAATGGCTCAGAGATGGCATTTGCAACACTCTGTGCCCACATTCTCTCCTAACTCACATTTTCTCTATTACCCACAATCTGTTGCATCACCAAAACATTTTCTTCTCCTGTGGTCCTTCCTAAAGACAGGTTCATGCAGTATTAGAAACATGTAGTGCAGAGAACAAACAGCACTTGATGACTCCTCATTTTCCTGTCACATCAGAAAATGAAGAGAGATCTCCAGTTCCACTGAGGTTTTCCTTGAGAGCAGCTGAACCTCAGGTCACCTCCTGAATTCATGTAACCACATATCTGTTAGTCTTTTTCTTAGGAAAGTGTGCTCCCTGCAGTCATTCCATTGCACTTGCACTGCTATTTTTTAAAAAAGTGCCACTATGACAAAGCCTGGGCAAGATTTGCTCCCAACACAGATGCAACTTCCCAAATGCACAGGTGCAAACACTGCCCAGGAGCAGGATGGAGTAGGATTCTGCCATCTACATTTCAAATCTTCAAAACAGGCAAATGCTTTGGTTTGTTGTCTGGTCTGTTTCTTTCAAAAGGAAGAGAAAACATTTCTTTTGAAAAAAAAAAAAAAAACACAACAGAAAAACTGCACAGTGTTTTCGGTCGCCAGCTTTATCCCGGGATAGAGCTTGTGCCCCACCACACACAAGCTCCAAAAAAGTACCCCAAAAGGCAAGAAATGTACCTTTTTAACAAAGTCAGCCTCGCAGAACTCCTGGAGAATGCCCAAACACACGTTGCAGACCTTCCCAGCCGAGCTCCCCACGGCTGGGCTCCCATCCCCAGCTGAGGGAAGCTGTGGCAGGGCTCCGTTGTGGTTCCCATCATCAGCACCTTCCTCCCCAGGCTCCAGTCTGATTCTCTTACAAGGTGGGTCAGCCACATCCAGACTGACTGGCTCTTCTTCTTCCTGACTGCTCTTCAGAAATTCCTGCAAATCCTTCATCAGATCCTGACACAAACAGAGGAATCACAGCCTGGTTGGTTGTTCCCCTTCGACAAAACACGATTCCACAGGGCAGTTCTATTCCACTTGAGGCTGAGTGTATGTAATCAACAACATGGAATTTACACCCAAAGACATCTCTAAGACTCAATTAAACAGCTCCAAGCTGCATTTCTCTCAAAATAGAAATTTCCAGAGAAAATATTCCTGAATAGACTTATCATCCAAGAACGAAAACATTTTCCAGACCTGGCTTGCAGCAACACATTTATCTTTGCCCCATCACTATTCCATGAAAAGAGACATTTAATACTTTCTTGTCATTTAGATTATATTAGAATTTAATTCCTTCAACTCCACTAGCCCAGGAAGAGAGTTGGCCACTAAAAGAAAAAGAGCAGATGCAGATGGGGGTGAAATTAAACACACAGAATAAGAACTTTGTATCAAGAGAGAAGCCACCAAAAATTAAGAATTAGCTGCATGTCTCTGATTCCTGGAAGGATGAGAGACAAGACATAGTTCAGGAAGGAGGATCCATTAAAAGGTTTGCAGTAAGGAAGACAGCAGTTACTGTGCTGTTGCAACTCAGAGGAAAATCATGTAGAGATGCAAAAGGATAAAAAAATGGCACACGAAGGAACACTCCTCAAATAATTGATAAAAAATGGAAAAGGATAGGGAAGAAAGATGATAAAAATGAATTGTAGGGAGTCTAAACTGGGGCAAAGTTAAAACAATCCAGACAGACACCAGCAGACACAAGCATAAAGACAGGGGATTAGAGCAAGGTAAAAATGATGTCTAATAACACTGAGTTTCTGATTTATCCCTAACCTTTGCTCTGCAACTCCTCAGTTGCATCTCCCTACCACTTCTGCAGTTTCATGTAAATTTCCTTTACACTAAAGGAAAAAGCACAGTTTTACATAACTCCTTTTCCTTTCAGGCCAAGACCAGAACAAAGGACAAACCTTGTGTGGGTGTCTGTAGAGCCCCTGTGATCCCACACAGCAGAACCTCAAAATACATCGTGGGCAAGTGCCAGCGTTGAGTAAGAGCTCAACAATTGGTCTGTCCTTCTCTGTCAGTACAGACATGCTGGGCAAACCTAAAACTCAACACAGAGAAGCAAAAAGAGAAGCTGAGAACAAACACAGTTCAGCAATTCAGTGTTAAAATTGAGATTTAGCTGCACCACGTTTAGAGTAACTGAATTTTTTGTTGTTGTTGTTGTTGTTCTCTAGAGAAAATTTGGGATATATGTTTGCTTTAGGGCACAGGTACAATAGAAGTGGAAGACCAACCCAAAAAGAGCACTGACTGGAGGAAAAGCTTCTGTGTTTCTTAGGTTTTTCCTAGAAAACCTGAACTGGAGTTCTGACAAGGGAATGCTGAGCTTTTGCCCAGTTTTATCTTGAATAAAGTCTTTAACCTTTCCTGAATGAAGGAGGGTGGAGCTAAGACACACTAAGGCAAATTTAAAATGGGAATTCCTCCTAAAATTGCAGTGACTACAGAATCAGTGTGTTAAAATCACAGGAAAGAAAAAAAAGAGCCTCAAGCCATCCCCTCTTGTCACACAAAGCTCCTCCAATTTTTTTTTTTAAGATTTATTTCCCTTCTGAAGATAGGACTCATGTTTTTGTGAGAAATCTCACCGTGCTTTTTTTCATTCCCAAAATATCATGGCTTGTTTGGTTTCCTGTCATTTTCTCTGCCCAGAACTTTGGAAAAGACTGATTTTTTTTTTTTGGGGGGGGGCAAAATTTTGTGATGGAACACAAAAATTTGGGAATTTTGGGCTATAACTCAGCATTTTTTGGAAGGAAGGGAGATTCCCAGTGAGGTGCTCACTCTTACTGGACATCTGGGAAATTTCAGGAGGCACATAAGGATAACCCCAATTGTTCAGACCAAAGGTTTAATGAGTCCATTGTCACCCAAACTGGGAATAAATTCAGGAAAGGATTCCACAGTACTGATGAACCACCTGATTTTGCTCTGGGCTTAAGCAACATTTGATACTCTCCTAGTTCTTGTGTCCCAGGGGAGGGGATATATCCATGTTCTCCATGCAGCCACAGACTGTTCCACCTGCAATATCCAATCTCGCTCACAAGTACCTTGCACAGAAACACTGCAGCCATGGAAAACCTCCACAGCACGGGAAAGTTATTAATTCAATACATTTCCTGAGTCCTGGCTACGGATGCTTTATGGCAAACTGTAAAAACCAAGGGCTACCTGGAAAACTTCAAAGCTGCTTTTAAAAAGAAAGAGCAAACACAAACAAACACGCTTTTAGGCGACTGCGACCTCAATTCACCTCCATGAGACTTCAACACCGGCACCGTGCGACACAGGGGGGGCAGATGTGGCCAAATTCCTGACATTTGGGGGCAACGTCAGGGGGAATCGGGGCCCCGCTCCGGCCCAGCACCTCAGGGCGGAGCTCAGAGCCCCTCACGCGTGAGGGGAGGGCGGCTCGGCACCCCCGTTCCGGCTCCGTTCCGCCTCCCATTCCCCTTCCCATTCCCTCTCCCGTTCCCATTCCCTCTCCCGTTCCCATTCTCTCTCCCATACCCCTCCCATTCCCATTCCCTCTCCCGTTACCATTCTCTCTCCCATCCCCCTCCCATTCCCGTTCCTCTCCCGTTCCCCTCCCGTTACCATTCTCTCTCCCATACCCCTTCCATTCCCATTCCCGTTCCCATTCCCTCTCCCATTCCTCTCCCGTTCCCGTTCCCTC
>VXBQ01004326.1:0-55221 GCA_013400175.1 Phainopepla nitens | reverse complement strand
TCCCGCTGCTGCCCCGGCACGTCCCGAGGAGGAGCCCCTGCCCGTCCCGTCCCGTCCCGTCCCGCTGCCCCCGCGCCTGGGAACCGCCAGGTAAACCCGGGAGAGCGCCCGGGAGGGGTCCCGGTGGAGAGCGCCCGGGGGGCACCGTCGGGGTCCCCGCTCTGAGGCTGCTGCACTTGTAGGGCGTCTGAAACCGGGCTTTATTTTTTGAATTTAAACGTTTTATAATTTTTAATGTTGGCTGGTACGTGGGCAAGCTACAAAGTTGCCGTTGTTCCTCTCCCCCGCCTCATTCTGCACCATCACTTCCTTGCGTCTCAGGGCTGTGGATGGAACCTCGTGCCCATCCCACCATCTTCACCTTCCCTCAGGCTGTGCGCGTCCGAGGGGTAGTGGTTCCTCATTTCTACATTAACGGTTGCTTTAAATAATAAAGAACTCGAACCAGGTTGTGTGTTTCCATCATGAATTAACTCTTAGGAATCCTCTGCACCGCTTGACTTGGAATTCTGAGTATTGGTAGGAATTCCTGCTCTCGTGTATCTTTCAATGTGGTGCATCTCAAATGAGCTGGTCAGAGTTAAATAATTTGGAAACTTATTTTCTCCAGTTTTGAGGAAAGGGTTAACCTGAGCTTTCCTTGCAGTAACACAGGGGAGAGAATCCGTAAAGTTGCTTTTTTTCATAGGAATATGATTTATAACAGGCTTTGTGGTGCTCCTTTAAGAGAGTTCTTGCACGAGACAGAATCTTGCATGAATCTTTATATTTCCAACAAGGTTTCCTAAAGGATGAAAAGGCAAATATTGAATGTCATGTACAAAGCTGCAAAGAGGAGTCCTGTGCTCTTTCCAGAATATAAATAAAATCACTTCTGTATGCCTGTAATTAAGTCTCTTCATTCATTTGTCTTTGCAGTGATAAGCATGTACAGAACTGTATTTTAATTTTGCAGAATAAGCAGATAAAGAAACCTGTATGAGAGACAAAGACCTGATTCTCTCTGAAGGTGTCATCATGTTTTAGAGCACCTGTCATTCCTTCATGCTCCAGCTGCTTCATGGTCCACAGGGCTGATGT
This sequence comes from Phainopepla nitens, assembly GCA_013400175.1. Taxonomy (NCBI): domain Eukaryota; kingdom Metazoa; phylum Chordata; class Aves; order Passeriformes; family Bombycillidae; genus Phainopepla; species Phainopepla nitens. The sequence goes on along the minus strand of VXBQ01004326.1, from coordinate 54,141 downwards.
GTAGTAAACTTGTTACCACTGAAGTGCTCAGAATTTTTCCCTGTAAATTACAAGCTTTTTTTTTTTTTTTTTTGCAAAAAGGTTTTCCTTCTCCCTTTCTTTCTTTCTTTCTTTCTTTCTTTCTCTCTTTGACTGCCCAGTCTAATCATCCCATTGCACTAACCCTCAAAATGGTGATTTATGGAATATTGACACTGCTGAAAATTTTACTTGCATTAAGCCTATTTTATGGTGGGAAAGCAGGGGATTATAATACTCCATCATTTACTTATCTCATCCAAGCATGTTTTTAAAGCAGCTGCTCCATGTGCATGAGCTAGCAGCAGAAATCAGCTCAGTGTTTCATAAGCACTGGGCTTTGCCCCTGGTGCTGACCTGTTCTGGTCTGGTTATTTCTCCTCTTGCCAGCAGAAACTGGAGATGTTTGAGGGCTGAAATGTAATTTCTACAGACATCTGTCTGCACACTGACAGAGAGAAGTCTCCAGCACAGAATCACCACAGGGACACTGCGTGGAAGTGCTCTCAGGGTGAGGGATGAGGACACAGTCACTTCAGGGGCTGATCCACTTTCACCTGAGAGCAGCACCTATTTTACTTGGAATTTTGGGCTCCTGTAATCTGTGAGGACATTTCTCTTTTAAAACTGGCCATTTGGCAGATTTTACAGCAGATTTCACTTAGATGGAATTGCTAAAATGGTATGAAATTTTCCATAGGACTTGCCTTCTGTTTTGTGGCTTTTTTTTTTTTTTCTTTTTAGATCTCATGACTGTGGGAAACCAAAGAATTCTCTCAGTGACTACTGGGGTTTTTTCCTTCTGATTTAGTTCAGCTGCTCTTTTGAGAAGATGAAAGCTTGCAGTTACCTGCTGCTGTGATTTCTGTTTCTACCAACAAAACAAGCAGAAAAAATGGCTGGAACAGCTTCTAGAGGGAGAAAAAAAATCAGGGCTATTTTGTATATTTTAAGTATCTTTTCTTTCAGGAAGAAGCTGGTGCAAAAGAAACATCTATATGTAGCATGCTTTTAGTAACAAGTTATCAGGTGTTATCTCCGTGTATTTTCTCTCAAATTCTAAAGAATTCTTGCTTTTTAAGTCAAAACTTCGTGTGTGGCTTTTAAGTTCTGTTATTAAGTACTTCTGTTCTAAGTCCCTCCTGAGCTTTTTGGCAGTGTGTTACTTGAACATGGAACTCTTAATTAATGCCTGCAGTTCTTTCCCAGCATGAACTAAATAAGTACTTCGAACTTTCATTCTAGTCCCTGGTGCTGTACATAAAATCCATTTGGAAAAAGCAAAAAAAAAAAAATCTAAATATAAGTTATAAAGTGTTTTCTGCTGTCCTTTCTGCTTTGTTCTGGTGCTCAGCTTGAAGCCGAGGAATGAGAGGTTTTTGGGAACTGCTCATCCTGGCTAATAAGGAGCTGGGAATGTCAGGTGTTTGGGATGAGAGTTGGAGGAGATTCAGCTGTTGTTTTCTGGCTCCGAAGTGTTGATGGCCCTTACATTGCTATCATGGCTTGGCTTCTAAATAATGGCAGTCAGGTGTGCTGAGAAGGTGGGCAGAGCAAGAGGAGGGCAAAGCTGAGAGTAGGAGGTTTGTAGGAACAGACAAGTGTGTTTGAATGTGAGTAGATTTCCATTAAAATGCCTCTCTGTAACTTAGGCTGTTTATTCTGAGATTTTGGAAGCCTTTCTCTTGTGTTAGAGGCCTCAGAGGTGTGATTTCCCCTCTGGAAAGAGGCAGCTCAGAGGAGTGGTGGATAATACCTGCTGCTCTGGGGTTGGGTTTGGTGTGTTTTGCACATCTGCTTCTCCCTCAGGGTTTTGAGAATATGTAAATTATGTCAAAAAGCCTTCAATGCTGTGGTAAACACTTCCTCCAGTCATTTATGGAGTGCTGCAGGTAAAGTAGATCAAGCTTTAGTAAAGCATGCAGTGAGACTTGCTAAAAACTCTTTCTCTTCTAGGCTTAAGTAGCCAAAGATGAGTCGTGGGCTCTCAGAAAACAATAACTTCCCCTATGACAACAACCAAATGGTTTTGGATATGATCCTGTGTTCCCTCATCGGTGTTCCTCAGCCTATCAACTGGGACAGTGTGGCAAGGCTGGTTCCAGGATACACATCCAAAGAAGTGAGTGCACTTATAAAAGAATTTGTATGCTTTAAGCAATGCTTTATGGAAAAGAAAACATTTCTGAGGGGGAGGGAAATTGAAGTTAAGGTGTTGGGGTTTTTTTCTCTAAAGTAATTTGCACCTAATTGAAAATGTCAAATGAGCAGTAGATTGAAAAGAGATGGGGAGTTTTGTTTTGTTTCTACAGAACCTGAGCATTGAAATTGAGAAATGCATTCTGCATTGTATTTCATTAGAACTTACACAGAATAAGAATGGAAATTACTGGAAAGGAGAAATTAAAAAGTGGAATTAAAAAAACGTAGCTGTGCTACTGCATTCCAAACTCCATAAGACTAAGCTAAGACTTGGATGGAAAGGATGCCAGTACCCAGTAACCCCATGCAGGCTGTAGTATCCTTACCAGGAAACCTGATAACTTTCTATGCTTGTTGTTACAACCCTGAACAAGGAGGAGTTACAGATCTCTATTAGTTACAGAGTGCAGTTGCTTCTTTTTTGATCCTACAAGATGTGGATTTTTCTTTCTTTGGCTGGAGCAGAGTTGGAAGAACCTCTATATACCTCTCTTTCTGGGTTGCTGAATTTCCTGGTGAAATGCCTTTTTTTTTTTTTTTAGTAACAATTTTGACTTTTTCATTTCTGAGAGGGTGTAAGCTAAGAAAAGAAAATGCCTTTTGCCCTTGTGATTCAGCAAAGCTGAAAGAAAACAAGCCAGTGGTCTTGACTTTCTTGCAAACCTAATCAAGTGTGTCAGCTCACATTTATAGCAGTGCTATTGGGCGTTGCTGTAACCCTGTATTTTGAACCTAAAAATGAAGGATTGGGTGTAGAAGCTTCTGTGGCATGTTACTGCCTTTCAAAGTGCTTGGCAGAGTGCTTGGGGACATCTCCACTGTTCACCTTTCAGTGTGCAGACAGCACTGTGCACGTTAAGCAGCTAAAATAACAATAGCAGTGAGCCCTCTCCTCATATTAATTCACATGATTGATTAGTACATGTCTGATTACTCTGTTTTTAAAGAATTAAATGTCTCAAATATGTGGAGCCCCTGTTTAAGGCAGTTGCATAAGCACAGATATCCCTTTATTTATCTCTTGTATGTGACTGGCACCATGAATTTGAGACACTGTGAATATCAGAAGGATGACCCTGTGTGCCCCTGGCCCAAAGCATGAAGCAATGTCTGTTAACTCAACCCAAAATAAATTAATAAAAACAGCTGCTCATGGAGCCCCAACACGTGTGTCACAGGAAGAGCACCTGTAGAATTAAGCAGATTTATTTGTATGTGCAAGTTACCTCTCTGTAGGACTTTGCTGAACCAAACCTGTAATTATGATTTTGTTGATACAAATTTACAGAATGCAAAGGCTTTCTAGTTCATCAAAACAGGGAATGACAAGTTTATAGAACTTCAGTGAGAAGGAAGATGAATAGAACTGCAGTAGGAAGCACCAGTCTCTTTCTTCTATATTGGAATGGAGGGCATAAAATAGAAGAATAATAATTGTGAATCAATTTCTACAGCCACTCTTAATAACATTTGACTGTGTTTGTGGTAAAAGAACTAGTTACAAAATGGGAATTCAAACTCTTCCCATAACTTTCTCTTTGAAAACTGGGCTTAAAATCATAAGGTTTAAGGAAATGAAAGTTGAAACAGGTTCTACTTAATTTTTTCTCTTTCTGTTAGAGTATTTAATTATGGTAGCTATTATTTTATTATGTTTTTATATACTGGTACCACTAACTACATTTATGAGTTTGATATCAGCAACTGTTCACGTGCAGAAATATGCAATACAGTATCCATCTCAAATCACAGTTATTAAAAATGTGCTGAAAGCTACTGCTTCATTGTCCTATCATTTAATCTTGTGACAGTGTGCAAAAAGGTTTGATGAACTAAAAAGCAGTGGAAGTTCACCTGTTGACAACCAGTATAATCCCCTGATGGCTGCTGGTGGGAGTCCTGTGGAAACTTTAGCTACGTACATCAAATCCTCCTTGCTCGATACACAGACAGAGTTTGAGGAGCCTGCTCTCGGGCAGGATTCCATTACTATAACTGGTATGTTTTTAGTCATTCTGAACTGTATTGGCTTTGATAATCAGTATGTGCATGCTTCTGTCCTGAGTGGTTAAGCCCACCCAGGAATAATAGTCATTCATCTTTGGAGAGTTAAGTGGGAATATAATGCATACAACAAGGCACCTGCCGTTAGTTTAGTTTAAGAATCAATGTTTGCTTGGGTATTTTTTGTAACTTGTCCTTCCAAGAGGCATAAATCCTTCTGCTGAGTTCTGTTCAGGATTTCTGGTGGTGTGCTGTTAACCCTACAGCCATTTGAAGTCACATTAAGCAGCATTATTAAAATAACTGGAGAGAATTGTGAAGAAGAGCTGCAGGAAGCTGAGGAGGTGATCCCTCAAGGGCAAACCTTCCTCTTCCAGCTACAAGCCCTGTGCTTGCCATGGATAACTACAGAGGAATTGGAGCAAAATGTAGCTCATTTTTGCTTCAAGACAATCTTGAGATGACATAAAATGTGTCTTAGTCAATTATGTGTCCCAGTAATTATTGGGCAGAAGAGGACCAAACCCAGTAGTTGTAAATTCAATCATAGCACAATTAAATACTGTTAACAATTCCTTTAGTAGTCCTTCTGTCAGAAGTTGTAATTAAATGTGTGAGTGTTATTCTCTGATTTCCAGTACAGAGATGTTCCAGTGACTTTAGAACCTGGTAAATGTATTTGCATGAGAAATTTGCTTCAGTGATGAATTAAATAATTTCTGTGGTAAAAATTAAGATGACAGTGAAGCATTTAAACAGCATGTTCTGTTTCACTGTCCTCTTTGCAGCAGAAAAACAGCTGTTTGACGTTTGAATCAAGTGTTTTTAATAACTCTAATCAAGGGATGATATTGGAAAACTGTGTGTGGAGTGTCAAGACTGAAAATGCTTCCCATCAGCTTTCAATTATGTGGTTCCACGCCTGGTGTGGGATAAATGCTGCTGGCACCCACAGGTCCCTGTTTACAGGATTAGCAGCTTCCCAGTAGGCAGTTAACGAGCTAACTGTGCTTCTAGAACTCCTTAGACAATTAGTGCATGCTTTCTTTTTAACAGTGTAACACATGTAATGAGTATTAATGCAGTTAAGTCCACTAATGTAATGTTTCCTTCAACAAGATCCTAGCCTGAGATTATTCTCTGTTTTCTTTGTGACTTTGGATAAATCATTTGCCCTGTTTGTGTGTAATTTGTTGATATGAAATTAGGGTAATTAATTTTTTTTTCTCACAGGTTTGGGTGAACTCACCTTCTAAGTATTTGTGAGGTACTTGTGCATTTCAGAATTGGGGATTTGAGACAATCCGATTTGTAAATGTTTTTTGTTTAGTTAATTGCTTCCTAGTGGATTTACACATATTAGCTTATTGTTAGGATCAAGAATTTTGGGCCTGTTTGCATTTGTTTGTAGTCATGAGTAACAGCAAGAAAAATCAAATCAGGCCATACTCGTTCTGAGCTGGATTCTGGTTTTGGCTGAGTCATAAAAGCTCATTTAATACTTGCTAATTATAAGGCAAACTGCTGGTAAGTCCCTCTGATTGCATCTCATGACAGTAAACAAGCACAGAGGATAGCCTCTACCCGAAGTATTTGTTACAAGGTTTCAGAAGTTAATCAATCTGTAAGCTTCGGAGAGGAGGAAAAAAGATAAGAAGAAATGTATGGTGAAGTTCAGATGCCCCCATTAATTTTGCAATGTTGTATATTCTTGTCAGCGTTATTGCCTTCAATAAATCCCTTCACCGTGTTCACAATGAACTTGTTAAGGTATTTGCAGACAGAACTCTTTCATACCATGTATCTCCAGGTTCCCTTCTTTTACAACTCTCACCTTTGATTCCAGCCCAGGGCTCTCACCTCACCTGCAGTGAGCATGGCTGCCCAGAAAGCTGTGGCTGGAGCAGCCCTTTCCCAGGTTTTACTGGGAGTGAATCTATTGAGTGAATCTTGCCCTTTTGTTAACTGTGCTCTCTCTATTAAGGCCTTACGAAGACTTAACTGTGCAAGGCCTTCAGCTGCACCCTTGGAGAAAGTTTTGTTTCTTCTGCCTCTGGTGCAGTCATTTTGCATAACTGCTGTGCTCTGAACCATATCATTTTTGCTGTCTGTCTACTGTAGCCATTAGATGAAGAGGTCTGTCTTAATCTTCTCCAGCCTCTTACATTGCTCAAGAGGGAGATGATGTTTCTAGAACTCCTAGAAATCTGAGAGAATAGCATAATCATGGAAAATCACCGTCTTATGGGTTTCCAGTGGAGGACAGATACGTGCCCTTCCATTGTTTAAAAAAGATAATGATCTTTCCAACTTCTAAGCAAGATGATTGAAGTTTCACATTGCAGTAATCCAGTCACAGCTGGAAAAGACATTCATTGTTTTAATCCTTAATCCAGAACTCAGTGGATTTGGTGACTGAACTGAACTTCACTGGGTTGTTGTGTGCACTTTCCACTGCTGGTAGTACCTTGGTGAAGATCAGCTCATTAAAGTGCATCTGTCCTTTATTCCTGGAACAACCTCAGTGAGGTAGCTCTAGGACCAGGCAAATTTCACAGTCTGCTCTCTTTGAACATTGTTTGATGTGATCAGCTGCTTTAAGCCACATGTGTGAGAAATTTGGATAAAACAAACACATCCTAACAGTCTTCTGCACTTCTCTTTGGAAGCTGCTTATTTCCAAAGCTGGCATATGGGTGAGGAGTGGGATTGGCCTCAGGTTATGGCCTGGCAGAAGCTGTGGTGTGGCAGGGTCTCAGGAGCCACGTCCCACAGAGCAGACCAGAAGAGCTGAAGGAATAGCTCACATTCCCAGAAGGAAGTGCTGAAGGCTGTGGGTCTCATCCTCAGTGTTGAGCCAGGAGTGATCTGGGTTTGTATGCCTGGGCAGTCTCACGCCTGGCACTCGGAGCAGGAATCTGGATTGTTCAGTAGCCCTCATGGGAGCAGATTGGTTGCTAGCTGTGCCATTGCTCCACCGTGACAGCCATACTTCAGTTGATTTCCGAGATGCTGAAGAGCAAAAGATCAGGAGTTTTTGTTCTAATGCAGCCTTTTTCCCTTACATTGAAGGAAGGCCCAGTGCAGCCTCCACAAGGAGTTGTTCTTCAGAATCTGAGAAAGGTCCTGCACATAGCAGTGGAGAAAGCTCTGATGAAACCCAGGGGTAAGAAGAGCTTTGTGTGTTTATCTAGGGGATTGTAGAATTGACAGAAAGATGTCTAAATTGCTGAAATTTATCTACTACCAGAAAGAAAACAGCTGGAGACAACCTAATTAATGTTGTAAGAAATTTGGAAACCTTCATTGTTACAGAAATTCAAGGAGCTGGTTTGAGATTGTGTTGTGTGCAATAAGATATTTATAAATCTGTGCCTACTGTTCCTCTGGGTGATTGATCACTGCTGTGGCAGGGGTGAGAAACATACCTGGTTTTATAAAGGAATGAAAAAAGACTGGTGCTCAATTACTCTTCAAAAAATATTCTTGAACATAGATTTGTGCTATGTAAAAGCATGAAAAGAAAGCTGTAAATGAAAAATTTTCCCATGAATTCCAATAGCTACTCAGGTCACTTTTATTCCATCACATATCCCTGTTTTCCACACTATATAATTACACATAGAATAATGTTTGTTTGAAACCTAAGCATCTCTCTGTAGAGATAGCATTTACTGATTCTTGCTTTGAGCATTTCTTAAATAGAGATTTTTAATATACAGTAAACCAAATCTTAATTTTCACTGATGAAAATTGCTATTCCTGTCCTTAGTGCCTCAGTGATTCAGGCATCTATATCTGGTTACTATTTGAAGAAAATTGAGAAGGGAGAACAAATAAGTTCTCCATATAATTCAGGTAGTATCCTGTAACAAACAGGTGACAGAACAGGGGAATGGAGGTGGAAATTTTCCACTTCTGCTCCCTTAATTAAATCACTCTGATTATCTGTAGAGGATATACCTCTGTCTTCTTCACCTATCCAAGTATAGTTTCTGTTAATAGTTAATAACTGCAATTTATTTTCCCTCTGTTAATAAAACCCTGTTGGTGACATCAGTGTTGCAATGCATGACCCAGAGTTGGAGGTGGTTTTTGGGATTTGATGTCCTAATTAGTTTAGCCTCCTAATTTGCTTTTTGCCTTTTTTCCTTTGGAGGCCAAATATGGTGATCCATGTGTGTGATGAAGCCAAAAACCTCAAAGAAGATTTTGTGTGTCCTCGAGACCTTTTGATTTCAGAGATGAAATACTTTGCTGAGTACCTGTCGGTGGATGCCCAGCGCTGGGAGGAGGTGGACATTTCCGTGCACTGTGACGTTCACATCTTTGACTGGCTGATAAAATATGTCAAAAGGAACTCCAAAGACTCTGAGGCTAATGAAATGCCCACATTAGGTAAAATCACATCATTTCTTTTAGGTGCATTATGTTCTGTACTAATTGAAGATGAATTGTTTTGATGCAGTTCAGGCCCAGTGTGTTTCTGACTGTTGTCAGTTTTTAGAAGAGTGTTGCAACAGAGATCCTCTGGTCATTTCAGCAGATGGCTCTGCTTTGCCAGCACTGACAGCTTTGAGGAAGCGTGCTGAAAGTTGAAGCAGTAAAAAAGCCCTAATATATTTTAGGATGTGATGTTTTTAATAAAGACTCTTCAGATCTCTTCTGACCAAGGACAGAGTGGTAGATTTTAAATGCTGATGATTGGTCTGTTTGTTTCTCCTCTGCTCCCTGTTGGTACAATTGTCGTCTTTTCTACAATTTCAATGCAATCCAATACAATGGTAGAAGAGCCTTTGCCTTTATGGATTTTGAGGCAAGTTTTTAATTTTTTAATGAGCCTTTGCTACCACTTTTTAAAATATAACTTGATTCTCTTGGTTTGTTTATATCTTGCAATGTAAAGGTTATGTTGAAAAACGTCTCAGCTGAGTGTGATGGCTACAGATGGAAGTTAATGTTGTGTAATTGTTTAGTCATTGTATCCCTGGGAAGCCTCCTTTTCCAATTTTAATAAGGTTTCCAATTTTAATAATTTTTCCAGGTTATGGCCACTGAAATGGTAAACCAAAAGTTTATTTATTAAGATGGTTAAAAGGTTCTATATACTAGAAGATGGAATGACAAGTTGATTGCTAAAATAATAGCTAAACCAGATGCTAAACATGAACAGCGAGGGATGTGATATGAAATTACAAAAAAAATCCATGTAAAAAATCCCGCCTTTGTTCTGTTGCCTTCTAGAACCATCAAATGTCATCTCAATCCTTATTTCTTCTGAGTTTTTGAAGATGGATTCATTAGTAAGTATTAAGAAAGATTGATTTTTCTGGCATGAGGCCACAGTTAATTACCAGGTGTCTTAACAGCTTGTTTGTTGTGCTTTGGCTGTTACATAAACAGGTGCTGCAATGAGAACATTTTGAGATTTTTAACACTTTTCCTATTCAGTGCAGCAATCCAGTATTTGCAGAATCTCAATGCAATAAAACTTAGAGTAAGTTATTTCTAGTTTTAGATCCTTTTTACATGAATGATTTGTCTGCAATTTAGGATCTGATTTTCCAGCTTTGTGTAAGGAATAGGTGCTGACTTCGTTAAAATGTTTGTCAAAAGTTCTGTCATTGGGGTGACCCACAGTAAAGCACAGCTGTTGAAGTTGAGATCTATGTATTTTGTGGTTCTATTTTAACAAGCAGCTGGAAGGTTGCTGACATTTTTGGAAGAGAACATAAACTAAGTCATGTTAATTCAGTATCTCCTTTAGGCAAATCTGATGCTTGTTTTTTATTTTTAAGTCAAACTGAAATAGTTTTACAAAGCACTTAAAATAAAACTCTTGAAGCAATTAATATGGGGATTTCCTTTGTCTAGAATTCCTTAACGTTCATATTTCTATTTTTCCTAGGTAGAGAAATGTATTCATTATTGTCACAAAAATATGAATGCTATTGTAGCCACGCCATGTAACATGAACTGTATCAACGCTAATCTTGTTACACACATTGCTGACCTCTTCAGGCACAATGAGGTGGAAGAGCTGAAGGACAAAAGAGACAAATTTAAGAGGTAACTTTTTTGCCCTGTAATACACTTCTGAAGTGCTGTTGAGCTTTGGGATCATATTTCGTATCAGCTAAGACTGTGCAGTTTGCAGTTATGTATTATATATATTCTCATGGAATGTATTTTTAATGCAGAATATAATGCTGTCACTTCAGAATTTTATATTAAAATTCTGAGCAAAAGGAAAGGCCACACTAGGAGCATGGCATGGGCAAATTATTCATGAATTCGCACATGGGAGCCAAGATTAGGGGGAGAAACCTTTTATGGGATGACATGCTCCTAATTGGTAGAGAATGGTTTGGCTTCAGCATCCTCTGAACTCAGATGTTTGGACTTAGAATTCAGGATGGCTGGGAGGCTGAATAGTTGTGCTGGAATGTTCTTTCATACATCAGTACCCCAGCTTAGTATCAAGATAAGGGGCAGATATTGGAGTGCAGACTGACAGACAAGCAAGGTGAAAGTAAGGGTGGATTTTAGTCTGTAGGGATGAAGGCTTAATTTTAGAATGAAGTGCAATTTCACAGCAATATTCCCTAATAAAAGTCTTATAGTCAAGGTAGAAGGTGACAGTTAATACTGGCAAGCATTTTAATAAAGAAAAAAAATCCAAGTATCACTTTTGTGTAACACTTGTGTACAAATGAGATTAACAGGATAATTTAAAGGAAAATTATAGTAAAAGCTAGATTCTGTGAGTGACTTTGCCTATCAGAATGTGATTGTAAATCTCACAATACATAAAGCAACTTTCAGTATTTTCTAATGGGTGAGCTGTGTTGCTGTCATTAATAGTAAACTTTTCTGCAAGAAGATTGAGAGACTCTTTGATCCGGAGTATGTAAATCCAGATTCTAGAGGAAATGCAGCAACTTTATACAGGTATGGTCTTTTTATATGGCTGCTTCAATAGCAAGGACAGTCCCTGTGTTTAGAAATCCTGCTCTTACTCCAGTGCTTGCTTTCTTTCCTTCTTTTTTTCTCTTTTTTTTTTTTTAATTTTTTTTTTAATCTAGGTGTTGTTTATGTAAGAAGCTGCTAACCAAAGAAACTGAAAGGAGAATTCCTTGTGTACCAGGAAAAATCAACATAGACCAACATGGGAATATTGTCTATGTTCATATAAGGTAGTGAATGTGTACATATATAAAATGTTTCTTCAACTCTGATTTTGGGTGATTTTAGAAGTATTACATACTCAGATACTTTACAAAATTAAGTCACAAATATGTGAAGAGTGTATGAAGCATCTCAACTTCTTGTATTACCTAGCAAAAAATAAAACAGGGAAGTGTGATTATGATGATGTACTGCTGAAATTCATTCAGCAGTGCTGCTGCTGAATGGAAATGGGAAAACTGCATGATTACTGGGAGGGCTATTTTTGGATTGCACTGCTTTAAATAGAAAATACTCAGCTAATTCTTTTATCAGATGGTTTTAAGATGTATGCAGTTGATGACAGATTGAACTAAATGCTGCATTACTGCAAAGTTTTTTTAGTGAAGGATAGACCCCACTATGCCAGCAAAGAAAGGCTAAAAAATATTTCCTAGTCTGACTTTCTATTTTCAAATCAAATGCTTAACCTGCTTAAAGACTGCTATAAATAAACCTTGCCAGTTGTTTTTCTATTCCTGAAGTATTTGTCAGAGGAGCTCACAGGACCTGTTCTGTATGTAAGCCTGATTCATTTGGAACCAATTTTTAACTGAATTCTGTCTGTCTGATCCGTGGCTGTGAGCAGCTGGATTCTCCTGTTAATGAAGATCAGTCCATGATTAGCTGCAGTTCCCTCCCTCCCCACATGCCCCTGCACAGAGGATGGTGGGAGATTAATGACAGGAGACCTTTCTCATCAGATCCATTTTGTTCAGAGCAATCAAAACAGTTCCATGTCAGCTCCCACCAGTTCTTCCAAGGTGTGGAGTTAAGTTCTGCCCAACATCTACATAGAACCAAATCTTGTGCTCCTGTCCCGACCCATTTAAGATCACTGGTGATTAGTCACATAAAATTCATTAATTGTATTACTTCACTTAAGCTGAGTGTATGTGGCTGCTCTGCAATTCCCAGCAGATAAATGTACAGGGCTTTAAAGTTACTCAGAGGATTATCTAGATTCTAATTATTTGTCTTGTGTTACTTGTGATGCTTTGCCACACAAAGTATGTTTACTGAGAAGTGATGCTGGCCACTAATGAATTCAGGCTCAGGAGCTAATACAGTTCTATCTTTAATGATTTAAAAATAGGTTTCTATTTATTGGTCCTCTAGTGGTGCCTAGAACTAGCTTCCAACTGGAAGTACTGCCTGCTTAGTCTGTTAGGCACACATTTAACAAAAATTATTTGGGCCAGGGCTGAAAACTGGGAGGAAATTTTATCTGCTCTTTCTGAAGATAACAAGCCCCACTGCAAGTTGCATATTCTCTTTTGAATTCTTAAGAGGTGTATCTCATTTGATCACAAGGAAGGAACAAAGTTCTGTATTAATACTATTAATACTAGAACTGCCAGATGTGTACCTTCATCAAAAGGGCATGAGCTTGTGTTTTCAAACTGTATTTCTTAGCTAAGTAATTATTGTTGTGTTGACAGTAGATAGAAGATGTTTATCTTAGCTTGTAAATCTGCAGTATATGGATCTTGTGATGAATCAAGCTCTAATTCTTTGTTAGGAGTTTAGGATGCTGTGAAAAAACAAAGGCTCTTCTGTCACACTCTGAATTTAAGAATCATTGTCTCACATTGTATCCCTCCTGTTCTAACAACTGGAGGCTTTTCACAGTGTGTTTTCTGCTCCTTCTCCATCTTGTGATTCTGGTGGCAGGATGAAAACAGAGTCAAGACTCTGATGTTTTGCCTTTTCAGAGACAAAACCTGGGAAGTGCATGAGTATTTAATTGGCCTTCACGAGGAGCTGAAATCCTGGCGGGATGTTTATTGGCGTCTTTGGGGGACTGTCAACTGGCTGACCTGCTCAAGATGTAACCAGGTTGGGTAATTTCACTGAGGTGTCTGGTGGGTGACTTCTAGGGGGTGAAGCAGGGATTTAAAGCAGTTTGGAAGGTGAAGCAGGGGTTAAAGCAGTTTAGAAAATACATGGTAATAAAGCTCAGTACACTCTTTGTAGTGCATAATTTTTACTTCCATAGGTCATCTCACCTCTCACTCTGTCTTTTTGCTCACGTAGTCTTTCTTGTGCACTGAATTCTCCCACTGCCAGTACCACTTGCAGCCAGTTCTTTATCCAGGAGTAGCAAGTGCTCTGGGCTCCACTGGCACAGGAGTGTATCCCTGCTGTAACCAAAAAGTTCTTCGCTTTGACCCCACAAGCCTCCCAAAGGTACTTCAGCTCTCCTTTTAAAGAGCAAAACACATGGTGGGGTGGGCAACAGTATGTTAGGAAAAGGAATCTTTCTCCAAAATGAGGATTGTAATTCAGAAGTTGAACTTTTGTTACTATACTGACTGAAATCAGTTCTTCCAATTAATGCCAGTATTTATCTTCTGCCTCTGTGTATTGCAGGGCTGCAAAGTGAGAGATCATACGGTGGCCTTAGCTCCAGAAAGCGAAGAGGGGGATGCTTTGCCATCTCAGAGTGAAGAGGGGGATGCTTTGCTATCTCAAACTGCTCAGATCTTGAATGATCTGCTGCATCATAGAGATGTTATAGTTGTTCCTTTCACTAAGGATGAGAATAGGTAAGAACATTGTATTGTGGTACTGAAATAACTTAGCCTTCAACAGCGAACACCTGTGCTTGTTATATCTGAGATCTCCTCCATTTCAAAATGAGTCATAGGGCTTTCTAGGGGTAACTTAATTTTGGTTGGTTACTTTGAAATTGGGAAGTGAAGAACAAGTATTTCTTCCTTTTACTTTTCAAGCAAGCTTTCAGTCACTCAGCCTCCATAAGCATTCACTACTATCTTTATATTTTAATGTATTGCTATCAAAATGTTCTGTGGCTGACTCAGAGGTCTGTCTGCTCTCTTGATACATGTTGAGTAAATTGAGGCTGATTCTGAAATAGTGGAATAGGAATATTTATTTTTGGTTTCTGTATTTCTCTTGAAGTGATTCTGGTATTGGGCTTGGTGATGACAAAGGCCTTGAATGTGATGTGCTTGTAGAACCAAATACACCATGGGGCCCCAAAACTGGAGAAATCAATGCTGTGAGTGCTGATGCTTTTCCTTCCATTTTTCTAATAATGAGGATTCTTTGAAGAAGTTATTGAACAACTTTTAATAAAAATAAACACTGGCTGAGCATTGTAGGATAGGATAGGTACAAAATACCTGGTGGTGAAAAGGCAAAACTTTTCCCATATCTAGTGGAAATATTTCATACATAACTTCCTTCGTGTCCTGGACTGATTTTTGATAAAAAAAAATTAGCTGTAAATATTTTTAATGGTAAGCTTACTTTCACTAAAACATGAATTGATTGCATTTAATTGGTCAGTGGTTTTCAACCTACTTGAGTTTAGTCATTGCACCAAAATTTAGAGTTCAATATGGGAGTAGGCCTGGGAATTACCAGTGCAGAGTGCTGTACTGTAACATACCACTTCTATTTTTTAGAATTCCTCTCACTTTTTTATTTTAATTATTATTAATTCTTTAACTTAGATGCTTTTTTCTCTCTTTGTGGCTACAGTTTTTGTCTCTGAAGAACTGGACTTTGCAGCTGGTTAGTAAAATATTTCACTAATTTGAAATATTTGGTCTTCTGTACTAGCAGAGAACTAGCTTTGATTTTTGTCTTATTTTCTAGTAAATGAGACAAAAAATGTATTTTTTTGCTTTAATTTGGGGGTTGCAGTATAGCAACAGTTTTTAGAAGAAAATATGGCATGTGTGAGGTACTGCTTTGGCCTTAATAGAAACGAGAAATTCCTTTGAATGTTTTTATAAATGGCAACAAGCCACACTAGCACTGCATGCATCAGTTATTAATAGATTTTTAGGCTGACAGAAACATAAATCATAGTCCAATGTTTTGAGTGTCTGTCTCTTGGCTGGATTGAGGTGCTCCATTGTTAAGCTTCATCATTTCTCATTACTAGGCACTTAGTATCACTTAATTTAGATATACATGTATAATCAAACAATGTAAACATCACATTACTGAACATTTCCATAATTCTGTGTTGATCTGTTAGGAATTATTCACTCTTTTTGTCACTGAGCTAGGGAACTGTGCTGGATGTCAGCTCCTGCTAGACAGATTTAATATATCATTTGATAGAAACCCAGCCTCGCTTTAAATCTCTGGCTTCTCCTGGTGTTGGTTAGAAACAGCAGTCACTGTTATCTGAGGAGGAGGAGTACACCACGGGCTCAGAGGTCACTGAGGATGAAGTGGGGGATGAAGAAGAAGTGTGCAAGAAACCAGGTACCTTAAATCTTTACAATCCTCCTCTCTGGAGTCATCAGATAGGGATTTGAGGTGGCAGAAGTCCTCTGTAAGCAGATTCTGAATATTAGGTATGTCAAAAATAAAACCCAGAGTTACTTGAATGTTATCCTTATTTTTCCTGTGGTTAGATCACTGGCAAATAAGAAAATCTGCAACTATTCCTGTCTGAGAAGTACGTGGAATTATCAAAATTTTGCAGGAAACTCTCAAATTAATGAAATGTAATGAAATAAATGTTGGAAGAAAAGGCAGCAATTACATGACTGTTTTTACATGCAAAAAAAAATTTGCTGAATTGTCTTTTAGATACATAGAGGAATGACTGACTGGTTATTGTAGCTAAATTGTGTCTGCATTGAAGCTAAGCTTTATATGATGTAAAAAGACTTTTATTAATTTTTTAAGGTGATAGTGGGTTTAGGAACATGGAAAACCAAAAAGCAACTTCTCCTTTTCACTCTACTAATGATTGATTGGAAGAGGGGCAGTTTTATTCTTTTTGCCTTTACTCCAAGGGTGATTGGAATTGTACCAGTTGAAAAAAATATATAAATTTTGAAAGAAAATTTTTGTAATTCTAAGTTTTATGGTCTGGTATTGCTCAGAATTTAGACATTCAATTAATATGTTCAAAAACGTAGCTTGTATGTGCACTTATTTTTAAATGTAAAAAAATGTATGCTGTCATGTGTAATAACTCTGCATTTTAAATACATGCTTGAGTTTCTGTATATCTCTCATAGATCTCACTTTTGAGTAATGTGTGTTAGCATGCCTGCAACACTAACAAAAGGAAACCAGCCTGTTGATTTACACTATTTGTAAAGAAATGGGAGGGAAAGTACTTTAGTAGCTCTGTAGTTGAGAAATTCCAAGTATCTGAGGGTATGAATAGGTATTTCTTCCATTAGCAGGGAGAAAGGAGAAATTAAAGAAATCCTACAGGCACCCAAAGAAAGTGGTTTCTTCACCTAGTGTTCAGAAAAGGGAGAAGCCATCTGATAAGGTAAAATCAGAGCTGGAAATCCAGGCTCTCTTGCTGCCTTAAATAATGAGGAATTTTCTCTAAGTGTTGATTTGACCTTGGAAAACCACATTAAATATGGGGTTTTTTCTTCAACAGTCAAGTTCCCGAGATGCTTCTCCGTTCATGTAAGTCCTTTCCAAAGCCCTTGAGAACACATTTTAGTATCTCTCTTTTAAGCTATTCCTGCTAACAGAGTGTGTGCCCCTTTCTCTTGCAGTGTGAGCATGCAGCAGAACAAATGGGATGCCTCCAGGTCTCTGAGATTCAACCAAGATGCTCAAAGAGAAGATGGTCTGTTCCTGCATGAGTTTAGCTTTCATCAAGTTAATGTTATGCAAAGAAAATGATCCAGCTAATTTTCTTCAAATTTAGTTAGCTACACCCCTGTAGGGTGAATTTAATTTCAGATCCAGCAATGGGATTTGGGTGTTTGTGTGATTTATGTGTTTTATTTGGAATGTCAGCACAGAACCTACAGAGATTATAGTTGTCATCTCATGATTATAAAAGTATGCAGGTTTTTTTCCTGCATCCCCGTGGCATTTGTTGTCTGTGCAGAAAAATAGAGAAATATCCACTTCCATCTCTTTCCCAGTCTCTCTGACTAAAAATATTCAGAATTAGATTAATTTGTTCTGCCTATTTCAATCCCTCCTGAGTCTCTTGTGTGACTTTGCTGTTTTAAAAACCTCTGCCTCAAAACCATTTCCTGAGATTTTGATCTCAGTGGAAGTGCCTCAGGCTGATTCTGGTATTTGCCAAGGCTGCTGAGGCTACATCAGGATTTAGGATCTTGGTTGTTCAAGATTTTTATACGAACTAAAAAAAATTACAAATCCAGTATCACTAAAGTCTGTGTCTAATCCTTGTTGTGCTCAATAGCAATGAAAACCTTTCTTCTAAAAATCCTTTCTTATTTCTGACAGATCAGAGAAGAATGTCTGAGATCACAGGGCACTTAATAAAAATGAGACTGGGAGACCTTGATCGAGTCAAGTCCAAAGACAGCAAAGAAGTAAGATTTGTCCTGGCAAAGTGTAGTGTTTGCAGGGTTAAAGTGAGCCTTGGTTAACAAAAACATTAAACACAAATGAAAATAACATCTATTCAATGCTTAAGCTGAAGAATGAATTTTATCAATCATTTTGTTCCAAGCCTGATTTTTTGAGTAGAATTTAAAATAATATTTAAAGTTCACTGCTTTTAAAAACTGCTCATGAGAAATGGAATGGGTTTAAAAAAGCAGTACTGGGTTGTGATAATGGACAAAAATATGCCATAGGTTGTGCTGAATATTAGTGATTTTTATGGAAAGTCACTGATTACATTTGACATGAAATCATGTCAAAACCTGATTATTTTTTTCTGGATTCCAGTATGCAGGAGGCATTTATTCTAGACTTGAAGCTCAGATAAAAGCCTCAGCACAGGTCAGTGCACGACAAAGCAATGCTGAGAGGAATCCCAGGTAAGATTTTAAAATAAAAGCAAGAAAAACTCATTGATTTTGGGGTGGTGGGTTTTAAAGAAATATTTTAGAGAAAAACATGCCTCATTTCACACACTTCTTCTGGATCAGCTTCCACCAGGTTAAGCCATATGAGGTGTGAAGGCTTCCCTTTGCTTCCCAGTAGAGCTGGGAGAATGAAGCCCTTGGGGCCATGCTGGGGGCAGGTTCACTGCAGCTCCAACATCATTTTCTTTTTGTGAAATTGTAGAAAACCAGAAAAATGTTAGCCAGTGCTTTTAGCCTGTTCTGTCCACCTTGTAGAACAAAACCAAAAAACCCACACATCAAAAACCTGCACTAATAATGTAAAAAATCCTACATTAATAATGGAAATATGTTTCTCATGTGTTTTGAACCCAGGTCAAAAGCCCGTTTTGGTCAAGGCCGTCCAACATAAGGAGTCATGGACACACTTTAGCCAGAACTCATTACTGCTTCCTGAAACTCCACTGCATCTGACATATGGAGAATGCACAGCTCTGAAAGCTTTCCAGTGACTTATTTATTACTTTAAGCCTTGTAAATTATTTTGTGCTATAAATGAATGCAAACCCAATAAGGTCTGTACTTATTTTAATTGTAAATATACTATTTCTTAAAGTTAAATTTAATTGCTTTTTTTAGGCTATTGTGTTAAGTTGCATAGAAAATATTTTATAAATCTACAGAATTAAATTATCAGACTAACTTTATTTATGGGGAAAGACACAAATATGCCTTTTGGTATGCTAGAAATACTGGAAAGGAAAAAGCAAGACTACTGAATTCTGAATGCAGTCAGCAGCATTAACCCAAGTCTCCTCGTGTATATCGTGTTGTATTTGATGGTATATTTTAGATCAGTCTTCTGGGGATTTGCATTTAAAGTCCACAGCAATACCTGTGACTTAGACTAGTTTAAGCAAAATTTTCATGCAGTTCTGAGGCTTCCTTGTGTACATGACACAACTCCCACTCCTCTGAAGGAGGGTAGCAGGTAGGGACTAGACCTCCAAAGATGCTCTCAGCGCCAGGATGGTGCAGCATTGCATCTTGCATGTGAACCACTTGCTTTTCTTGTATATGAAACCTGTACCCATCCTCATTCCTGATCCCTCCTGCACAGGACAGTGCTTTGTTCCCTTCTAAAACCCAAACCTTGTGATGCAAAGCAATTCTATCTCTAACTGATGCTATGCCACGAAATTTCTGAGCAGATCTGTTATTAATTCTGCATTTTCAACAGATGTATTGTTACAAAGGCTTGTGCACGTAGATCTTTTGAGTCTAGTTACTCCCTGAAACCTGCCTGGTTAATACTGTTCAGAAGTCAGATGCACTTTCAAGTTCTGTATTTGGAGCAATAGAATACAAATCCAGGGCTACCAAAATGAAATAACTTGCCTAGAAAATGTGTTGCATATTAGCAAAGAAAATGGCAATAATAATAATAATTATGGCTTAATTCAAGGAAACATGTTCTGACTTTTTGAAACAGGTAGAAAGAGAGCTCAGGGAAAGCTTATTCCAACTCCTGGCTGTACAATAAATTGTGAGTTTGGAATTAAGTCAGCAAGTTCCTGGGTGGGGGGGGGGAGGGGGGGGGGGGGTAAGGAGAGGGAGATTTGTTTAAATGCTCTTCTCTCCATTTGGGCTTCTTTTGTTTGTCTTGTTTTCAGATGATTTTCAGTAGGTGTTAGAAGACTAGGATAGCAATACTTGAAAATACTGCTGTTAAGGTGGAAGATTTTTATTGAAACAATTAAAGAATCAGTGTTACTTGTGTGTTTTGTCCAATGCTGTAGCAAATTTGGAGCCCAGTGAAACCAACAAGCAAAATTGGATTTCAGTGGATTTGATTTTGAGTGGGAGCTGTAACTTTGCAGGAGTGCTTTAATCTGTGTCAAATAAATAACCTTTTGTGAAGGCCTCAGGCCTGTTTGCAAGTACTAATGCAGTTTGAAGCACTTGTAGTCAATGTTGGAAAACTGATTATTGTTTGTTGAAAGTATTATAAAACCCATCAGGTATGAAAAATGCAGTAGAAAGTGTTTTGTTACAATTTTGTGACTTCTGATAGAAAGTTGTTCCAAATTCCCATGTTGAACTGGGCTATGAAAGTTGCAGGCTTGCATGTATGTGTGTTTAGTTTTCATAGAACTACTGACTAGAAGAGAAAGGAAAATTCTGCTAGTTTTGTTCTGTGGGGAAGTGCCAGTATTGTTTTACTCAAAAATATTTTTGAGCATATACAAATAATATATATGATGTGCAGTCTTATCTTTTTTCCCCATGCCAACTACCTTGAATTTTTAGCTTGTATTAATTTTGAAAAATTGTCTTGGTTTAATGGAAATAAACATTATTAATTTAAGAAATGTGTGAGTTTTTTATAGAGGCTTTTAAGAGTTAAGTATGTGCATAAATGTTATTTGATGGTCTCAGTCATGCATGTGTATTTGTGATTAAATTTCAGCATTCACATTACAGGCTTTTTATCTGTCAAGAACAGGATATCATTAAATGCAGAGCTACTCCAAATCTACATGAACTTAAAAGAATTTTTATCTGCATCAAATTTTGAAGCTGGATCAAAAATTCCTCAGCGAGCTGCGCTACAACTGACCCAAGTAGGCAAAATGCCAGGCTTAAGCTATGGTTAAAAAAACTTAACAATGCTTTGCACTGCCACAGTGCAAATTGTTTAAATGGTACAATCTGTTAAATCTGTGAATACAATTAGTTTCCATGATCCTGTTTCTAGGAATTGCTACATGGGTGTCTTGGGTGTCCTCTATTTGTGCAGTTGGGATATTGGGAAGGCTGCAGTGTACATCCTGCTGTCACAAGTGGGTGTAAATGAACTTACTGCACTCTGGAGCTGTGCCTGCTTCCTGGATGCCCAGAAATCTTGGAGAAAGGAACAGAATTTTAAATTTAGTGATGGCTCCAAGGGAAAAAGACGTTGTGTTTGGAGAAGTGTGGACATATGGTTGCCCCAGTCTATGAACAGTGTGGGCATGTTTGATTGGCTGAGTAACACCTTTCTCTTGGCCAGAAGGAATCAATTTTTTAAAAATCATTTTCTGTTCTTGTTGAGTGCTCAGACATACAAGATTGTGTTGGGAAGCTGCTCCTGTGCATCAGATGTTTGCTTGAGCACTATCTGAAATTTCTGCTTCCTTTTAGGTGGCTCCCTCCCCACTCCAGGCCAGTGTAACACCTTAAGTTATTCCTGATGTCCAAGAGAGCAGCACACACAGACCCTGCAGCCATTCCTCCTGCAGCTCAGTGAAAACTAACCTTCATGAACTGTACCACTGTGTTCTGAGCTCTTTTCTCTATTTTTTAGTAATTAGGGAATCACAGAAACCTTTAGGTTGGAAAAGACCTCCAAGATCAAGTCCCATTTTTGAGGAGGTAAAGAAGACTTGACTCATGCTAGATTTAGCTTATCACAGGAATAGATTCACTGCTGAATCCCCTCCTGGTTGTATCTATAAATAAAAGCATCCAAAGGCTTTTCCAGGCTTGAGGCCAAGTGACAGCACAGGATGGCTGTGTCCCTGAGGTCAGAGTCTCATTCTGTCTTTGAGCAGCACGATGGTGGAGGCTGAAGGATCCATCAGCCTGTGGGAAGGCTACAGCAACTGGCAAAATTTAACAGCACTGTGAGCTCCTCTGCTTTGGGAATCATAGGGGCATTATGCGAAGTTTTGGGAGGTGCTGCTGTTGTTTTGGACCAAGGCCCTCCCAGCAGAACCACTGTCACAGCCTCCAGAGAGAATTAACAGAGTTGTGCAGCATCTCAGCAGCAGTTTTTGTCCTGCACCTGCCCCTAGGGCTTTGTGTACACTAGCAACCTTCTTCCTTCAGCTTTTGGGCTGCTTCCCCATGGATAATGTGGGAGACCTTGCTGCAGTTTGATCCTCTAATGTCTCATGCCACCTCTCATGGCTGAGCTCCCAGAGAACACCAAGGCTGCATTGCCCCCTTTTGGTTTGGGATATCCAAAAGTAGGCCTTCCTTAGTGGATTAAGGCATCCAGCACATGAGTATTTCCAGTGGTCTAGAGGATTTGTGTAGCTAGAACTTTTTGGTGCAAGTATCAGATTATGTAGGCTCTGGCCTGGCTGTGATAGCCTGAAGGTGTTTGGTGAATTTTAGATAAGGGAAGTTCTTTTCCTTTTTCTTCTTCACAGAAGGCATTTTGTGCACAGACCTGCCTTCCTACTTTGCCATATAAACTTGCAAAGGCTTGGCTGTTGTAGACATGGGGAAAAATCAGCCCAGGGAAGAAAATTACCTACCTGAGATTGGCAGAGCAATAAGTAACACCTCTGAAGGCATATTCACTGCTGCATGTGGCCCTTGTTCAAAAAACACAGTGCCCGTGCTTGAACTTCTTTTAATATTTCTTTAATTACTTCTGCTTGAGTTGCTCCCACATTTCATTTATTCCAGGCTAGGACAGCATAATGGTAATTTTATTTTTAGTTGTTTTATGCATTTTTATTTCATTTGGTGTTCTCATTCAGCCTACAGTAATTACTTTAGTGTCCACGGTGACTAAACATGCTGGCACAATCTTGGGCTGGCAGCAGTTTCCTTGCTGTGTAATCAGTTGCTCCTTCCAATTAAAGGTATATTTATCTACAACTGATGCATTCAGTCATGTAGTTGGTTTCCATCGTTGGTAGTCTTTGATGTTCTCTGCAAGCTTAAAATATTGGTGGTTTGGGTTGGGGTTTTTTTAGGTAACTTCATTGAAGTAAAATGTTTTAGCTGCTGTTTTAGCTAGACTTATTTTCAGTGTGTAGTATCTGTAAAATATTAGATATGCTTCAGAGGTGTCTGCTTTCATCTCATCAAATAGTAACCAGTTTTCAAACAGGAATTCTGGATCTATTCCTTGTGGAACAGAGTTATGTGAAGGTACTTCACCATCACTACGAGATCAAAAGGGGCACTGCTGATCCCTTTGCCTCTTGACACACCCCGTTAACTTTCTTTCCCAGGGAATATGTACATTTCCCTCACATTGGCCAGGACATCTTGCTAATTTATTCTCATTTGGAATGGTAAAATAAAAATTGTCACTGCACTTGCCACATTTTGTGTCACAGCACAAATGTGAGTCTCCTTGTTGGTTTATTTTTTATTGCCCAAAAGGACTTTGATCTCACCAGCTGACAATGATAAGCACTGTATATAGCTTATGGGCTGCTCTCAGAGGCTTAATCCACTCTTCTGCCTTGTTCTTGGTGAAGCATTTCTCAGGATAATAACTAACCTACAATACATCAAATGAAATGATTCTTTGCATGTATTCTATGTGAGAAACAACCATCTGGTTTTGCCTTGAGTTGGATATTTTTCCTGCAGTGCTCATGGCTCTCCCCAGAGCTCTGGTTTTCGCTTTAGTTGGCTTCCTCTGTCTTGATACACAGGGTGAGTATTGCCATGTCTATAAATGCCTGAGTATTTTACTGCTTTTATTGAAATGGAACAAAATTAAATTGATTTAATTAATACAAATCACAAGCCTAGAAGTTTCAAATGCTTTATTGATAAAAAAATATCTAAGCAAACAATCTTGGTGCCCTTAGAAGTGGTGTGTGGGCTTTCAGGGACTGAATGATGGACAGGTGAAAACCATGCTCTTGTATGTACAAGGGGTTTTAAGAGATTTTTTTAACTTCTAGGGGTTTGATTATTTTATATTTGTAGTACTCTATAAATTAAATACATAGGCTGAAGCTGAGTCTGAGGATGGATAATTTTAAAATTAGGATCAGTTGAATTCCTTGCTGCTCAGCTAAATTAGATTGGAGTAGTTACCACTGTTACTTTTGCTATTCACAGTGATAGATCACTAAAAGATCTGTTTGATGTATTGAGGCTTCTAGAAAGTGAAAATTGCCAATTTTTTCTTTTTCACTGGTCCAGAGCCTAGGCTTTAGTCTACTCAGAGATGGAGGTGATGAATTAAACCTATAACCAGCAGCTGCTGACTAGAAGTAGTCATCAGGATTCTGTTCAGTGATTTGTGTAGAAATCTGCCCACAGCTCGGTTATAAATGAGATCATATAAAGTGATGCAGACATGAAGGCATCTACCTAGGCAGGGAAAAATAGCCCACTACTTATTTAAACCAAATGTCCCTTGGAATATCCATAAGGATGGCAAGGATAGGGAGTGGAGACATTGTTACTGTTGGTGCAAACCCACCTAACACCACAGGAGTTGCACAGGTATCCATGAGAGCATGGATTGCACTCTGGAAGCTTTGCTGCTGAATTCTAGTCAGGGAAGAGGGAAAAGTTCTGGTAGACTTCTGGATTTTTGTGTGTATCGTTTGCAGATCTTAATGATTTAAAAAGAAAAAGAAAAAAAAGACTGTCACTTTGTCACACAGATAAAACGTGAAGAGGTGACTGAGGTACAAGAAGCCACTTAGGAAAGCCACTTCTCATGAAAAAAAATATACTCCCAAAGGGCTACTTCTCTAAAAGTTTAAGGAGAGTAAATTTTAGGTTAATGTGCCAAAGTGCCTTTACCATAAGCTCCTGGATTCTTGCTAACGTTTCTGTGGGGAATAGCTTTGTGTTTATAGTTGCCTTGGGAGCAGAAAGCAATCTCAGGGCCAAGGTACAAAAGAAGTTTCAGTTATGATTTCCACAAATGTTCGTCAGGACACTACTGAGCAGTGACTCACTCTTGACAGGCAGTAAATCCTTAAATTGGCTCCAGGACACCAATGTTTGCCTACTCCCTTATCATGTATTGCTTTAAACCCTTCAAGGTGCCACCATGATAAATGTCTTGGAGCTTAATTTGAACCTCTGTGTGCATCTGGGTTTACATAATGTCAACTTATTTACCTTCTGCTAATTCTGGACACAGTCCCTCTGTGTTCTTTGTGCATGACATTTCTGTTTCTTTTTAGAAAGCACAACTATCAACTGTGATGTACCACCCTCGACACTGGTGCTCTCAAGTTTTTTGGATGGATATACAGGTAAAATCAGGGTTCTAACCTAGAATTGTCTGATCTCCTCCTAAATGCACTTTATTGCCTCACTTAGTCAGTGGACTTTATAATGAGTCTGTATTATCAATTGATTTGCAACAGTCTTTATGGCTGGATGCAGCTGCGTACATGAAATACAACTTAGTGGAATGAATAAATATAACCCCCCCAGATTCCCTGATCTGAAGATCTCGTCTGAATAGACACATCAAGCAATGGGAAAGAAAACGAGTACAGAAAATGTTCTCAGTTCACCTTGTCCAGCCAGTATTTGATGTCCCTAAAGGATATCCAGCAGTTTTACAAGGCAAAGCGTTAAGTCATGGCCAAAGCCTTCCCTTTGGGGTATGTCATAATCCTTAGGATCTCATGCTGACTGTCCACAGGCAAATTTCACTGCTTCTGGCTTTCAACAACATACAGAAAACAAACATGATCAAGAGCAGTGATTTTTTTTTTTTTTTTTTACAGTCACTGTTGAAACATTTCTTTTTGAGTTATGGAAGCTTAGCTGCTGTGTCTGACCCTTGCATAGAGTTAGAAAGGAAGATAACTACTTTTCACTCTGAATCCATTTGACTTTTAATCAGCCAGTGAGAACTCTGCCCCTCTGTGTGCATTCTATGTAAATGAACCTGCTGCCATATCTGCTGAATAAGCAAGAGGGACGACCAGCTTTAATTGTTCCCCATTACTTCTTTTTACTGGGCTTTCTCCTCTGGAGGGAATGCTGTTTCCTAGGCAGCTGCTGGATGCTTCTTGTCTGAATGTATCCAGCTGTGCAGGGAGGACTGGACAGCCTATGGCAAGAGGCAAAGCTGGATTTGTTTTCCTGGAGGGTTTTCAGCACTGCACGTAGCAGGGTGGTACCACACAAAGTCGTGCCCCTGAGACCCAGCCCTGTGGTTCTGTGCTCACTGTCACTTCACTGGACTTTGTCCTCACAGACAAATAAAGTCCAGTGTCTCTGGGCTGGTAGCTGACAGCATTCCAGACACTCCCTGCTGCTGGAAGAAGATAAGGTTATATTCCTGAAACAATTCCTGAAACACTTGGAGACCAAGAGCACAAGGCTGTGCCTGGAGATTAGAGATGACACTGTTACAGAAAGCATTTACTAACCTACACTTGTAGTGATGGAGTACAAAACTAGTGGCTGAAGAAGAAACACAGCTTGGAAGTTTCCTGAACATCATGGAAAATATTTGGGCTTTCAGGAAAGATTTGGGAGAGGGGATTATGGATTTGCAATCCAGATAATGTGTTCCATGAGAAGATAAGTATGATTGCATAAACACAAAGTGTCCTGATGACGTGAGTAAGGGAACTTTCTGTAATAAAATTGCCAGTAATGCCATGCTGGGTGGTTTAAAAAAACCACATTTCCAACACAATTTTAAACAGATTGGGTGTTTAACCAAGCAAGTAGCACAGAGTCAGTGTAACAGGAATCCTGATCATTACAAACAACAAGTCATCATATTCTTGAGGAGGATAGTTCCTAAATGCATGGCTGCAGAAACATCTCATAAGAATTGATTTGAAGGTTGCAGTATTTTGTGTTTGTGTCCTGTACAAACAGGAACACATTAAGGGAAAGGCCACACCCTTTCCACCTGAATCCAGATTCACATTGGATTCTACTGCCTGATAGATCCAGCTAAAATATATGAAAGGCCCTTGTGTTTAGAAAATACTGAAGCTGCCCCCATGCAGCCTCTCGATGAATTTTGATGATTTTGATTTTTGACTTTGATGATATTTTCACAGTAAATGTGGGGGAAAGAAGTTTTTCAGCACAAAACTGTTTTCAAAAAAATGGTGGAAATTTAGGTGTAAATTATGCCAAGCTTTTTAATTCTGGATATATTGCATGAATATATTGGAAATATTTGGATTATGTTGTTTTAAGAATACATCAATACCCTTGATGCAGGGTACTTGAGGGGACTTTAACACATCTTACAGTTTAGCTGAAAATGCCAAAATGATATAAAATGTAACCAAAAGTTACCAGTAATCAAGTTATCAATATGTATGAAATGAACCCATGGATTTCTTTTCATAAAGCTAGCTAATTTTGTTCCATTTTCTCTTATAGGTGTTATAGAATTGATTACAGATATCCCACCCAATGTGAATCTGGTACTACGAACACCTCTATTCCCTGAACATAAGGATTTTGTAGCTCTGGACTTTGTGTCTGGATCTAGCAATGCAACTGTGAGGACTAATCAAACTCTGGATGTCGAGGCTATTGAGGTATTATTTTTGCTGCATATAAAGTCTAGAGAGAAAGGTTTTCTTGACAAGTGAAAAAGAAATAGCATTAAGATAATGCATTTTAATCGTTCATTCTCTCACAATACAGGCTGATATTTTAAAAAAGTGATTTGTCTGAATAGAATTCAGTATCTACCTCTCACTAATATCTGTTCAATATCTTCAGTTTCCTATAACTAAACTCTCCTGTCATCTGGCAGTCAGACAGATTCTTTCCTAGCCCTGTATTGTCCTGAGAGCTGTAAACATGCATTATGACAGGTGCCACTTGCCTTACAACTCACCTCTCAGGAGCATGATTTATTTCATCCAATATTGAGATTGAGCAGATATAACTTGGTAGAAGGTAATCCTTAGTCATAAGCACTGCACACACTAATGGATTTCTGGACCCCTGTTGTTTGATGCACAAGAGGATAGATCCTTCTTCTTAGGTAGTTCTTGCTCTGGAGAATTACCAGGAACTTAGAAAGCAATATCAGTGCTTTTCCTGGCTGAAGTTGCCTCTGAATATGAAAATGATGTGGTATGCAGAGCAAATAGAGACAATTTATTATACAAGTGCTGTTTCAGAGTAGCACTGGATTTGTGTTTTGGACACTGCCATCACAGAAAAGCACTGTACCTGACTGACCTGGAGCAAGCATATTGTAAAAAACAACTGTTACAATCAGTGTTTCAATGGATGAAAATGTACTTGTGATTTTATTTTAGATTTGCATTTCTCATTTGGATATTTCCCAAATGGATTAAAACATTTTTTAATGCTTCTTGCATACATTCTCCTCTATTCTCTGTCAAATTTTTTTGGTACAGGGAGATGATGGGATCTGGGTAGGTGGGTATCAGTAGTAGAGGAATGGCAGTCAAATAAACTTTATAATTTAGAACAAAGTTATTACCAAGTGTTAATTTTAAGCAGAGTGTTTTGGTACAGCACACTTGAGAATTCAAGTGCTAGAAGTAATTTTCTATCATTTTGGCAAAAATTATCTTTGATAATAATATTATTAATTCATTGATTATGTTATTTATTGGCATGTTTGTTCAATTTTAGGGTACTGTGATCTGGTATTCTCTTTTTTGCCAAAGAACTGGAGCAGTGAGTACAAACCATGCTTTATCAACTGTATTTACTGTCTAATGTAATGCAAATGATTATTTTCTGCAATACTATTTAATTGAAAGCTATGATTCAGAGAGTTCAGAGTACCTTGTAGAAGATAATCTGTTGAAATCTCTGATTGAAAGGATGTTTTTGTTCACAGAAAACTAAGGAAAACTTTAAAAAGTTCATTTTAGGTATGGTGGTCTAATTCCCTCTATTCTCTAATTCTAAATGGTAGTTTAATGAAAAGGTGTCTCTTTGAGGATCTCATTTTAGATGAAATTAAATGTTAGCAGAATGCTGCCACCTCACTGCTGTCATTTCTTCCACTCCAAAGACTGAGGAGATAGAGAACATACGGCAAGTAGAATTGATAGATGTAAATGACAACGCTCCAGAATTTCAACAAGCTAATTACAGTGCTTCAGTATCAGAGGTGGGTTATGGCAAATAATGCTCATACTTTTTTCCTGGGATGCTTTTAAATTACTTTTGGGGGACGTTCTAATATGACCACGCTGAGATCAATTCATTATGTGCCTCCTTATGGGTCTTATCTGCTGCTCCCCATGGGTGTGGAAAAGAAAGGCTGGGCTGCATGTACAGCTGGGGGAGGGGGGTGATGGAGAAACATTCCCAGCCAAAAATGGTAATGGGAAGTGATTTGCCAAGCAGGTGGCAACAACTTTCCTGCCCCAAGTTAGGAAGGATGTGGAAAGGGCTTGTGGCTGAGTATTTGATGATCTTTATTTCCTCCTAGGTAGCTGCAGTGGATTCCACGGTTGTGAAAGTGGAAGCTACGGATAAGGACTTTTCACCAGAATTCAGCCTCCTTACTTACAGCCTTTGGGTGAGTGCCCTTTGTTAGCTGGGAACTGTGAACACCAGTTTGAATTTCCTAGATCCATAGCCTGGGACCTGATCCCAGTGTGCTCCCTTGCACCGTGAAGTTCAAAAATCTGCAAAACATCCCAGAGACCTTTCAAATTATACCTCAGGATCAGCCTGGCATGCAGTGAGGCCTGAGTCTTGTTTCTTAACACTTGTGGAATAATTTGTGGCACTCGTCAGCTGCAGCTAAGAAACTCCTTAGTTCCTTGCAGTAGCAGGAGGGAGAGCTGTTTCCTCTCTTTTTCAAGTTTATATTTGATTTCCGGTCAGTCTCCAGTCCTCAGGCCAACTGAAGTAAGATCATTTCAACGAAATTTAGATATCTGCAGTGGAAATCTTCACATCTGAGCTTGTCTCTGCTCCTTTTGTGGGTGGTGAAGGGAAGCTGATGCCATTCCCCTGTGTGCCACAGGATAAGATAAATCAGACAGAAATTCTATTGGCACTGACAGGGGAGGCAGTAGAATGTGTGGAGGAGGAGCAACCTTTTTCTTTCCATTGGTGGTGGTTGAGACATTCCTGCACCTTTATGAAAATAGTCCTACAGTAAAGGTGAAAAAAGGAGAGAACTTATTTCATCACCAATCATATAAAATATTTGATTTATTCATTTAATAGGGCCCAAACTCTGATTACTTTTCTATAAGGGAAGGAGATGGAAACGTCATGGTGAAAAAAACACTGGATTACAACGAGGTCAACTTTTTCAATTTAACAGTCCAAGCACAGGTATGATACAAATTAAAAGAAGAATGAGACACACAATAGTTCTACAATGATAGTTCCTTTGTTTTATAGCATCCCAGTTTCTACAAATCTACAGTTCTGGGAGTTCCCAACCCAAAAGTTGTGTCTGCAGCTTGGTTTATACAGGAGACAAAGTAGCATGTTCTTATTATTTCAGCCATTGTTTGTTTCCTCTCAAATACCAGCCCAGGTTTCTTTCTGTATTTCTCCAAGTATAAATATTGTGCATATTCATTCTGTACTATTGTATCACATATTCACCTATTCATTCTGGCAGATCTCTCATACTTTTGCTGCATCTTACCAGGTTTTTTGTTTGTCTTTTTTGAGATTGGAATATGTATTTGCCTTCATTTCCTTTTAAAACTAAAAAGAAATAGTTTTGCTAGGGTTATTGTGGTATCTAGCAAATAGTAGAGCTGTAGTAAATTTTCTAGTCTATATTCTAGGTGCCTGATAGAAAATGAGTAACTAAAGAAAGATTACCTGTTGATAGTTTTGTGCCTAGGACTGGATTCCAGAAATGGAAAAATCTGACAGGCTGAGAGTTCTCAGGTTAAAAATGCTGCAAAATATATGTAATAATATTGTGCTGTGTTTTCCACTGAGATACGCTTTTTTTCATGACAGTGATTCTTATTTTCTTCTTTCCCTTGGGATGCAGGAAAGATTTGGAAACCAGAGTGCCACTGCATCTTTAATAATTAGTGTTGAAGATTATGATACGTTGAACCCTTATTTCAGTCAATCTGTGTACAATGGGAATATCAGTGAAGACCAGGTAAAAGCTTTCACTGAATGCTGCTGTAAATTGGTTATCCCTATCCATAGGGTTTTTCTTCCAAGGATTCCTCATCCCTGAGCAGCTTAGGATGGATGGAGGTGCTTTCCTCTGTGCTGACAAAGTGAAAAAGATATCAGCTGTACTCCAACCACCAGACAAACAGGCCATGTATTACATGAAGCATGGAATTTTCTGTGATAGAAAGACATAATTTTGTATTTTGGGGAATAAAAAGTTAAAAATAATAAAGAAAAGGGAAAAAAAACCCAGTCCTGAAATTAGTTTTAATTAGTGTAATTCCTTCATACAGCATTATAATCAGATAAGCAAAAATAAGGATCTGAATGGCAATCCATGGTCTATATTACTTTTGTTACTTTTTTTTTCTATATAGAGTAGAGATTTCTTGGTGGAATGTATTTGTTTGGCTCAGGTTTCTTTATGTATTAGGAAAAAAAAAAGCAGTATAGTATTATCAGAGTAATCCACTAAAATTAAAAAGGTTCATTATTATCCTTATTTCTATGTCATTATCTTCTTGTTAATGTATTTTAAATCACATATACTTTTAGAGTTACACCTCCAGAGTCCCTTTTGTTAAAAGCTCATCTTTAATTCTCTGAAAGGAATAATTTCAGCCCTTCTAAAATGTTTTTATCTTTTAAATTACTGTTTTTATATGGGCTGCAGTATAGACTTGTGTGTTGTTTTCCAGGAAGGAATGGAACTGAAATAGTCAATGTTCTTAACATAAATTCTATCTGTGACTGCAGCTTCATAATCTGATGTTTCTTAAACACACTGTATCCATGAAGTATCTTGGTCATCATTTTCCTCTGTAAAGCACATATGGCAAAGAAAGAATTTTTTCTGGATCACATTGATTAAATACATGTCTCTGGTTTCTTTAATCAAAACTGTGACTTATCTAATGAAAGATTTGAAGTTAATGTGTGTTTTTTTTCAAGATATTCAGGTTACTGTATGTTTTCTAGGTGGGTCCTCTGACTGTTCTCCCAGAGAAGGTTTTGGCTCAAGATGGAGACAAAGGCATAAATGAAAAAATCATTTACAGCATCAAACTAGGTAAGAGCCTTTATTTTCTTCTAGACGTTGGCACAGTAATTCAGGATGATTCATTTTCCTGTTACTGAAGGGAAAGACAAAGAAGTGCAGGGTCCATTCAGATGTCCTGAAGTGCCCACAGCTTCACTGCAGTGCTGCTCCACGAGCTAAATCAGCCGAATCTCAGTCATTATTGCAGGGTCCATCTACTTCTAAAATGTTTAGATGTTCTTACCCTCCTTCCAGGGAACAAAAATGAATTCCTGACTTTGAGTGTAAGCCACTCTAGAGGCTTCAATTTGATCAAAGAATTTCCATTCAGGACCATCTAGAGAGAGAATTCCATCAGGAGCTGCTCCTCCTCCTGAAGAAATTGCCAAAAGTTTATGAAATGCCTAATTTGAGACCCTTGAAGTGTAAGTGAATTTCCTAGGAATTGTTTTGAGGACAGAGTGTTTGAAAAACAGCCTTTCATGTTCCTTTTTGCTGTGGCTGAGAAGTTAACAGTCATACAAATGACAGATCAGACTTCCAGTCCTGGTTCATTCTCATTAACCTTTCCCCATTTGTTGCTTTTCAGTGAACCCCCCAGCCTATAACAACAGCTTTTCAATCAATGATGCTGGAGTGTTGGAAGTCAAGTCCTCAATTGACAGAGAAATATGTCCTAATCTTGTGGTGGCCATTCAGGTAGAGATTATTTTGGTATTTTAGTCTCAATTTCAGAAAATAGTATGTAAGTCCAAGTTGCTGGTAATAGCATTTCTCATAGTCACTGGTACTGAGGCTCCATCCTGCCATTTAAAAATCAAAATAAAAGAAAAATTAATTAATTATAAATATGCAGTTGTCATGTCCTTGTGTTAAGCTTGTTGTTATCAGGACATGGAATTTACAGCTGTAAACTCTGTTTTCTAGGCAGCTCAGCAAGACAAGGTGTTCAAAACAGCTGATGCAGTAGTTCTGGTTACTATTGGAGATGTGAATGACAATGCTCCAGAACTGTCACAAGCAAGTTACAATGTCTCACTTCCAGAAAATTTGCCAAATGGGATGGAAGTTCTTCAAATAACAGCTACTGACAAAGATGAGGTAAAAAGACAGTGGTTTTATGGCTGCTACAAATAGTGCACTTCTGAAATATTATATAAAATGCATTCGTGTTCTACAGCTATTGTGAATAGAACTATTTTTTTTTTCTGACTACCTAAATATGCTTAAGCAAAGCAAACTTAGTTTCACTTCTTTGAGGGGTAGAGTACTACAGACAAAGAATAAATTTTGTCTCTTGGGAACTCCTCTGGTTTGCATAAGGTCCCCAATCTGGAAGTGCAGAAGTGCAAAATGAACACAAAGCTGCAAGCCATTATCAGCCTGCATGTTATTTCTTCCATGTTGTTTGTTTTTCTCTTTTTATAAAATTCTGTTTGTTTGGAATTGTAATCTCAATTAAACCAGAAAATTTCATCTTCTCCACATGGGAAATAAGAAGAAAGCATCCTAAGGGAGTAGTTTACTGATTGTCCTGTTTAATACCAAATGTCTTTCCTGTTTGCAGGGAGGCTTCCAGGGAACACTCAGTCTCACTCCACATGACAGTCCCTTCCAGCTGAGTCCATCTGGGATTCTAACTGTGAGGAACTCCACGCTGCTGGACAGGGAGAGAGTATCCTCTATTCACCTACAGGTATTGAAAACAAGCTTTTCTGCTCCTTTCCAAGGTAACCTGAGGCCAACAGGTGACACCTGATCTGTCCCGGCAGGAGGGCGAAGCTTGAGTATGGGTCAGCAGCTTAAGTGAAGAAACAAATCCAGACTTTGACAGCAGTGTTATCTGGAGGGAAATACCACTGCTGATACAGTTTCCTCAGCTTGTAATGCTCATTCATCCTTTTTACTGCTTCCACAACATGCCTTTGGACAACACAGTCTTCTCACTGCGTCGTTTTTGCAGGTCACTGCTAGAGACCATTTGCCACCTAACAAAGAGGTGAACTCTTCTATCAACATAGTGCTGCTGGATGAAAATGACAACAGCCCAATCTTTACAGACACACCATATAGAAAAGCTATTTTCCTCAACATGACTGCAGGAATGGACATTCTTCAGGTACTAGAAATACTAAGCAAAAATGACATTTTTGAGTTGAATGCATACATGAGTCCCTGCTTGAACTTGTGAAGCAGTTTTGTTGAGTAGGGAATATTTTTGGAAGAGCCCTCAGTTCAGAAACAATCCACCTTTCATTTCAGAGCTATTGATATTCCATAATCACTGTGTCCTGTATACTTTAATCACATCCCAGATTGGGAATAAATTATAAAATATTTTTATTCTGGTACTGTGCAACAGCCTGAATTCCACAAATATTGACAGAAAATAAGATTCTTTAATTTAGTTGTAAAATTTTTGGTAAAAACTGAATATTGTTAGAGTCCAGAAACTCAAACAATGGCATGACATTTTTCAAAGACTGCTGAATGCTGGAACGTTTGGGATAATTTTTAGATCCAATATACTTTTTCTAACATAATAAACCAGTTAACCATGCAGGAGTTGAGATCTATAAGGAGTCACTATCAGTGCTCATACCCAGATGTGCAGATTTCATGGCTCCTGATGAAATCTCTTGAACAATCTGCCTCCAGTGCCTTTGGAATTGTTATGTAACCAATTCTCTGAGATACAAATGTGGTATAATTCACATGAGTTCCACAAGAGCAGGATTTTGCTTGTGCTGCTGGAATGATATTGTGTGTGTGCATCCAAGAGTAAACTGTTACTGAGGTTTAACCCAGGAATTACATAGGAAATGGACAGTCAAAGGTGCAACCAAATTTAACTGCAACTGTATTTACCTGTTTTTCCTGTATTTCTAAAATGGGAGAAAATCTGACAAAAGCACAGAACCTAGAGTAAACTAATTTTTTTTTTCCTCCAGGTTGCTGCTGCTGATCCGGATGATGGCATAAATGGAGAGATAAGCTTCATCTTAGCTGGTGGCAATGACAAGGGATACTTTGAATTGGATACATCCACAGGACAAATCAGTCTAAAAACAGTAATCCCATTAGGAATCAACCAGAGTGAGGAGTTTGTCTTGTGGATAACAGCTACTGATGGTACGACAGGATTTTAGTAGCAGTCAACACAGCTATTCCTGGTGATGAATTTTGGTTTTGTTTAATTTTGTACTTGAAGGAATGCTGTCAAATAAGTTCACAGGCTTTGTTTGAATAATACCATATCTGCCCTGTTTTGTTGAAGATAAAAAAATGTCTGATTTATCCAAAGTAATTGCTGCCTCTCTGGTAAAACTGTTCCTGCTGATGGCATTATAGCAAATCTGTTTTCTTTATGGCTGTGGGAAGAACATGTGAAATAACACACACACACACACACATATATATATATATATATACACACACATATATTCAAACATATATATATATATATATGTAATCACATCTTCCTTTAACTTACTGACTGGTGTTGCACAGCAAAAGAAACAGAAATTCAGGAAGAAGTCAGAAATTTATGACTCTCTCATAAGTTAATAAGGAGTAAAAGGAAAGTAAAATGTGCAGGGTAATTTGGTCATTATTTGGACATCCATGTGGGTAAACTGGAGATGCCAAGTCCATTTTTAGGATGACCAGCATGAACAGCATTTCCTTAGCCACAGTTATTGGAGGTTTCTTTCTTTTATAAGAATATCAGAGAACTCAGTGAACATTGATGACCTGAATAAGGGCCTATATAAATGTAACCTAGAAGTGGCATCCTACTTCTGATATAATGAGAATACAAAGTGGTTTTCAGCCTTGTGATTTTTCCATGATTTCGTCAATATGAGCTCTGTGTCTTCAAATTTAGGGTCATGTGGATAAAATGGGTCTTTGGGGGAATATGAGTACAAAAGGATTGCTCAGTCCATCCTTTGTCTCTGGTCTTGGTGAGGACCTCTGAGGCAGTACCATAACAGCAGCACTAAGGATTAAATATTAAAAAAAGGCAATACCCATAGAAAAGTGTAATTTTTTTTTTGGGGGGGGGGCAACAATAGGTATTTTGTGCATCTGCTGAGAAACTTTCCTTTTGCTTGCAGGTGGGACTGTTCCAAGAAGTTCATCAGTGCCAGTAGAAATCTTTGCATTTGGAGATTCCAGAGCACAGTTTATTCAGAAAACATACAATGTGTCTGTGGAAGAAGAGCTGGTTGCTCCTGTTGAAGTAGCACAAGTAAGAACTTTATTCTATCTCTATATAGGACAGGGTAACTCTAAGAAAATCCTAATTTTGTAATAGATGTGCTCTAAATATCCACATCTCCCTGAGTTATGGAGAACTAGATACTGTGTGTTCTACTTATCAAGCTTCACATGCAGTACATCCCTCAGACAAAGCTTATCACCCACGAAGTTGGGTTTGCTTCCAGTTAAACCTTTGCAAATATTTAAACAGCATCTGCTACCATTAAGTATTAAAAAAAACCAAAACAAAACAAAAAAAACCAACCAAACAAACAAAAAACCCCTAAAAAAAACAACCCCACAGCAGCTCTCCAAATCAAACAAAATGAAATGGACCCCAGAACTGCTTGAGGAAGTAAACTTTTGTGTGTAGCCTTCTGTTGATTTTGGACACCCTTCAAAGGGTTTAGTGGCTCAAAGCTTGGGATAAGCAATATTTCCTCATCTCCTGGTAACAAATCAAAAACCCTGTGATGTGATATGAGAATTCCCATCACAGAAATGTCATAAAGGCTTTTTCAAAGAAGGTCCTAGAACTTGCTCTTCCTTTTGATAAAAAAAATGCTCAGAGCAAGAAGAGCACCAGAATGCACCATGATAGCTCCTTCTTGGATGAAGGTCTGAACACACATGGGAGGTTTCATATCAAAGCAGTGAGAAGGTAATGTGTTTTAGTGTTTTGATTTATAGACAGCTTGAATTAATTTCCCCTTCATGTAAAGAAAGTCAGAACTAAAGGTTAAAGTGCAGTCTGTTATTTTTATTCTGTGTTATATATATTCACATTTTAATAAAAGGCAGTCCTCTTTGCATTTTTATGCATATTGAGGCTTGATCTTTACTGCTTTTAAAAAGTGTGTGAAGCTAACAAGTATCTGAATGAAAATTCATTAAAAGAAGTAAAAATCAAGCCACAGTATCAACCGTAAGCTGATATCAATCCACAACATTAACCATAAAATGAGTTTGGACATAGCTAAAAGCCACTATTCTTTTTCAGACAGTGGTTTATGTGTTCAGTAAATGAATATTTATTGATGATATGCTGTATCTTACACAGGTCAAGTACGAGGCTTTAAATCCCCATGTAGCAGTTGAGCTTCGGCTGCTGACGGAATCTGCTTCATTTGCCATCGATGACAAGGGAGTCATCTCAACAAAAACCAAACTGGACTACGAATCCCAGAAAAATTACACTCTCAATGTTTCCCTGTCAGATGGAAGCACTGCTGACTATGCCACGGTGTTTGTCAGAGTTACAGATGTCAATGATAACAGCCCTGAGTTTGGTACGACCAACACCACCGCTGCCATCGCGGAGAACCTGCCGGCGGGAACCAACGTCACCCGCGTGTCAGCCACGGACAAGGATGAGGGCTTCAACGGATTAGTGGTTTACACTCTGAAGGGTGGAGAAGGAAAAATGGATATTGACAGTTCAGGAGTCATTTTGCTGCAAAAGATGCTGGACAGAGAAGAACAAGGCTTCTATAACTTAACTGTGATTGCCAGCGACCAAGGCCAACCCGCGCTATCTACGGAGCTCAACCTGATCGTCGTCGTCGATGACGTGAACGACAACGCCCCAGTCTTCTCATCGAGCAGGTATGAAGTGAAGGTTCCTGAAGACCAAGAGCTAGGAAGGGCCCTGCTGACACTGTCTGCTACTGATCAGGATGCTGGGGCCAATGCCTTCATCACATACCAAATCATTGACCAGCAACCTCCAACCTCCTCCCCGATGTTCCTCATCGACTCAAGCACGGGCCAGCTCAGCCTGAACCAGCAGCTGGATTATGAAATCATAAATGAATTTGAAGTGAAAGTGCAGGCATCAGATGGAGGTCAACCAACTTTGAGCAGCGAAACACTTGTAGTTGTTCATGTAGAAGATGTCAATGATAACCCACCAGAATTCAGTCAAGCAGGTTACGATGTATTTGTGTTTGAAAACCATCTGAAGGGCAGTCCTATCTACACATTCAGTGTTTCTGACAAGGACGAGGTAGGTACCACATTAATCTTATTCCTGATAAATCAAAATGACGTGTTTTTCTCTATTAACCTGCAAAAAGGCAAAGTAATAGATGGGCAAAAGGAGATGTCTTAAATGGTTGGTGCTAAATATAATTTTAGTTCATGAAAACTTTGTCTTGCTTTCTCTGGAGCCAGCAGTAAATCCTCCAAACCCAAGGAAGTTAAGACCTTGTACAAAATAGTTTAGTGGCTATATCAGAGAAAATGGGGAGAGCTTCTCTCCCACTGACCCAGGACAGGAGGTGGTATTTGCTTCTGTTAATGTGAGATGAATGCATCACACCAGACAGAGAATATTTTTTTAAATTGGCTTACTGCTTCTTATGTCAAAATAATAGTTTCTGATTGAATGCTGCTTGATAAACTAAACTTGGTAAACTTACCTTTAGTGTCAGCTTAGTCAGAGCAAGAGGCGATTTGTAACCCTGACAGAATTGTTTCTTCTATAATAGGAAATTACAAAATTTTCCTCTGCTTTACAACAGGTGGTTTCTTTCTCCCCTTGTTTTATAAAGACATTTTGCCTGTAGCTTTGGCACTGGGGAGATGCTTTGGAGGAAGAGATTTCTGATTTGCAATATAATTCTTGCTCATGTCAGTTTTAAAGCAGCATAAATGCTTGGTTCGTGCTCCACTGAACTCTGTTTTTCAGCCCTTTCCATCACAGGGATAAGTCTTGGAGAGCTTTAGGGAGAGAACTTTTAAGACCCAAATAGGGAAGCCTGTAAGTGCTTCCACATAGCCCAGTTCCTGTTTGCCAAAGAAGTCTATTATTCCAATAGCTCAGGGTGCAGAATTTCCATTTATTAAACCTGGTAAATCACTTGTACTTCTGTAATGAGAAATCTTATAAAAAGGTCAGGTATTAGTATTAATAAAATTTTTTTTTGAACTTGAATTTTAATGATTTTAAACTTACATGAACAATGTTTTCTTTTTAGGCTGGCTTTTCTCAGGGATACTTTATTCTCAACAGCACTTCATTTACTGTGGATATCCCTGGAACACTTTCATTACGGAATGACACAGAGCTGGACAGGGAGACTAAATCTGGATTCACTTTACAAGTAAATTTGAAGAGAGAGTCTGCAGCTTTGGCTCATCTCTACTTCACTCCCTTGAATGCCTTTTTATATCTTTCCAACCTTTCTAAGAGGTTAAAATGACAATGCAATCAACTAAAATTACTTTTTTTTTTCCCTTGCTTTGTTTTGTTAGGTATGGGCAGTTGATAATGTAATAAATGGGCTTAATTCAAGTGCCTTGTTCAACATCACTGTTCTGGATGTCAATGATAACAACCCTGAGTTTCAGAATCAGCCATACAGTTTCGAGGCTCTGGAAGGGGAATACATGTTGAATAATGCCACTAGAGTTGGACATGTGACTGCTACTGATTTGGATGAGGGAGAGAATGCACGAATTACTTATTACTTGTCAGCTGAGGATGGGGATAATCCATACAGCATCCAGCAGGTAAGGGTTTGGACATGCTTAAAACAAGATTTAGATCCTGCTGTTCATGAAGTGATTGGCGTAGTAAGATACATCAGGTAAAATAGAATAGGCAGTACCATTCCAGTGCACATCACAAGCCTACAGCATGTGCCCTGTAGGTTGGAAATCTACGTTGATACTCAAAAACCAAGACATTCCTGGTCAGGTGTTGCTTGGAATATGAACTAGTCCAAAGGAGAATAGATCATTTCAATCCCTCATCTCTTTTGAGAATTGAGTGTACAAGAGTTCTCCAAATGATCTGTGCACTGAACCACTGCCTTCTCTAGGATGGAACCATTTTGGTGACTGGCTCTATAGACAGAGAAAGTAAAGACAAGTATGAGCTGCTCCTGGTGGCATCTGATAACGGAGTGCCTCGGAGGCAGGTAAGGAGTAGCAAGTTATGCTTTATCTGAACTGCCTTTTATTTGTACACCTAAGTGCCTGTGCACTTTCTGAGCTGTGATGTTCTCCTTCCACACCCAGAACTTCACACACGTCAGCATCCAAGTGTTAGATGTGAATGACAACGCTCCTCAGTTCACAAGGGCACAGTACTCAGCCAGCCTCCCTGTGGCAGCAGCAAAGGAAGGAGACTTTGTCCTCTCAGTGTCTGCCACTGACCTCGACCTTGGGAACAACGCTGTCATTTCTTACAGGTAGGTTTCTGTGAGGTTAATAAGTACCTGTTGTGAGAGACACTGAAAGGTATTTTTATTGATCTTAAGAAGGATAAGATCTCTTCATAAATATTTCACAAGTGCTATAATTGGTTATGATTTCTAGAAGAAGGGCACTAATTACTGGGTGTTTTAGAGCTTATCAGATTATGAATATGTCATAAGACAGGGCACAACCAAATGAGAAACTGCCAATAAAAACTCACAGTCAGGATCTGTTTCAGTTTCTGAAATTTTGAATAAAAGATTAGAGTTTCTGGGTAGGAAGGAAATTAATCTCTGGCTCTTTTTATGCATCTTCTGTTTGCTGGGAGGAGGAGATAGGAAATTAACTCCCTTAATGCACTATGCATAGAAAAATCAGTGGAGAAAGATATTTCTATGAGCTCTAAATCATGGAAAATACCTGGATACCTTGACATGAAAAGCATAGATTGAGAAGGACAAATGAATGAGCAGTAAACTTGTGGATGTTTAAAACTACTGCTTTGAAAGAGGTTATTTTTAACTTCGAGATAGCATTCTACCTAAAACACATCACTTGTGAGCAGTCCAGTTATCTGTGAGAGGTCATGGAATGCCAGGAATTAGCAGGTCTTCAGAAGAATGTCGCTTGGGTTTCTCCT
The DNA here is from genome assembly GCA_013400175.1 of Phainopepla nitens. NCBI lineage: Eukaryota > Metazoa > Chordata > Aves > Passeriformes > Bombycillidae > Phainopepla > Phainopepla nitens. Next base: position 12,893 of record VXBQ01004326.1, on the reverse strand, counting down.
AGTGCCGAATATGCAGCTGAGTGTGCAAGATCTGCCTTCTCCTCCTAGTGGGAGCATCAAAGGTTTGGGGTGTAATGGGAACTGAAGGCATGAACGCTGCACATTTTCATGATGGAAGATTTACTTGGAAATAAAATGCTAATATATTTTAAGCTAAAGACAGCAATTAAAAGCTGTTCTTTATAAATAGGCAAATATTGTCTGTTGAGTGCTCCTTACAGAGGTAGCAGTAAGTAGATGGCACTTCCAAAGTCATTAATATGAATGCTCTCCTGATTGCTCCTTAATCAGCCTCCTGGACCATTCTGATGATTTCCATATAAATAATAACACTGGAGAAATCACTCTCAGCAGTAACTTGGGCCACATCACAGCCGACACAGTTGTTACACTGACAGTTGTTGCCACTGATCATGGAGTTCCTCAGCTTACCTCAAATGGTAAACCATCTTTTTTACCCTTTTTTCTTTTTCCACATAAATATAACCCTTGCAAACATTTAGATTTGAAATTATTCCCATTGCTGCCAATCAAATTGAATTTAGCAAAAAAAAAAGTTACATTTGAACAATGATGAATATTTGCTTTTTACCTTTTGGTCTCCATACTGAACATATGAACAGAAAACTTGGTGTTAGTAACCCTGCTTAGAAATAATTTTTAAAAATTCATTTATTGCAGTTGTACTTATGGTACAAACCCCAAGACACCACAGTAGTAGTCACTCTAAAAAGATGTATTCAAATAATACTGTTGACATTTCTTTTTCAGTTTTCCTTTATCTTCCTAACATCAGAAACATTTAAACAAACAGAAGCTGGCAAATCACCCTCAACTGAATTCCTGTTCCTCAAAAAATATTCAATCACATAATATTTTTTCTAACTTTTTCATGTGTTTTTTGGAGGTTAATTTGTTTTATCATGAACAGGAGAAAACAATTGATTTTCTTAAAATAGGAAACATAAATTGTCACAGGTCACAACAGAAATTGCACTAGTGGGTTTATGTACATCCCTCCTCTCTTGTTACAAAGCAATTAAAGGTTGGATTTTTAAGGAAACACCTGCACATCCCATTAGCTTCAGATTGGTGATCCGTGCTCTGCTGTCACACTGAAGCAACACTTCTGTAATCAGGGAAGTGAGGTCATACTGGAAAATCAATTAGGTGGTTATTACTATTTCTTTTTCTTATTCCTCTTTCCTATGTGATAATTTCTATCATTTTCTACTAGTTCCTCAAGGCCTTAAGGAAACAGAGCACGGATCATGCTGATTTTAGCAGCGACTTCACTATTTTATTTAATTTTCTCTCTTCAGCCTCCGTTACTCTCTACTTGCTGGTAAATGACACCAGCTTTGGGCTGACTTTTGAGAGCTCCAGCTACGAGTTCAGCATTGAGGAAAACAAAGCCCCAGGGGCTGCAGTGGGCTCTGTGAAGGCTCTGACTGGAAGCATAGCTGTGCAGGTTGGGTACTCCCTGAAATCCCACTGGGACAAGTTCTCCATCGGGGACCAAGGAGACATCGTGGCCCTTGTAGGGCTGGATCGAGAAGAAAGAGACCTGTACAGCATCCTGGTGGAAGCTGTGGATTCCCTGGTGCCACCCAACACAGCTGTTACTTTGGTATGGAATATGCATTCCCTGATATTTTTTATCAAGGAATACAAAATATATATCTTTATAAAAAATAAATATAAAATATTAACTTATAATAAATAAGTTATATATAAATATGTAATACATTTACTATAATAATATTAATTAGTTTTGATATTATTACAAATATATCATAGTTATAGCATTATTTATTATTAATATTAATATATTGTATTATCGATAATATTGAGAATTATTATAATAAGTAATTATTTTATATTATATTAATATAAAATAATTAAAGAGTATTTAATATAACAATCAAGCAAAATCCAGAGGAGTGTCTTTTGTCATGCAAATGTGAAGCTTTGAGAGCCTTCTATTTAATTTCCCTATTTTTTATATCCTGAGGAGATACTACCATCTGGAGATGTTGTCATCTTCACAGATTGTGTCACTCCCTGAGAGCTCTTTATGAACAACCCATAACCAGAGAAACTGATTAACACCAAAACTGGTTCTGTGCATAGTTATGTCAAATGCATGAGGCAGATGAGCCAAAAAGCCCCAGGTTATTACTTCTGCTCTTCTTTTCCAGCTAGAGTGTGTAATCTTACATATACGTTATCTTGTAGATGAGAATTTAAAAAGATAAAAAATGCAGAGGTTGTGAAAATGCTGAAGTTGTTATCTCTCCCTTTGGGTTTTTTTTACTATAGGCTTCCATGGGCCAAAATAAATCAAAATTCTCCTTTGGATACAGCTTCTACGGCTCAAATTTGTGCATTTTTTTTTTCTTTTTTTCTAGGTAACTGTGAGAGTTGAAGATACCAATGACAACTCTCCAGTTTTCTCAGCATGGATCCAAACTCATTTATCAGTTCCTGAGAATGCAACTGGTCTAGACTTGGGCACATTTTCTGCTACTGATCTGGATACAGGAGATAATGCACTTATCAGCTACTCTCTGCAAGATGATTTTGCTGGAACATTCCATATTAACAGTTCTACTGGGAAGCTGATGACAGCAAAAGCCTTAGACAGAGAACTGAAGGACAGTTATGATTTGATAATAATGGTAAGTTGAAAAATTTGATGCAAGTTCACATAACTCTTGGCATTAAAAAAAGAGAAAATACTGAGCCATCACAAGGAAACCACTTAATCTTAGAGAGTTCCATTTGAATTCATGCATGAATTTTGACTGTTCCTTATGTTTTGTATGCAGAGCTCTGTTTTCTGCTTTGTAAATTGTTATTAGGGAATAAATGACTTATGAACCCTAAATTTTAAAGTCACACAGTCACACAACAACTGACTGTGACATCTGCAAAGCATTCCTGGCTCCATTTTAGACCATACAGCTGCCATGCCAATCCATGTTATTTGTCCTTTTCCCTTTTTTTTTTTTTAATTTTCCAAAATGTATGTCCTTAGATCTTTTAAAAAAAATACCTGAAATGAGATTTTTCAAGTAAAAACAAAAACCAAAACCAAACCATAAACTTTCACTCACCATCCATGAGGTTATTTATTTATTCTAGCTGATTTCATTGATTTTTACTGCTACTAATCAGATCAACTACTGTGCATACAAAGAAGTGTTCCAGCACTGGCCGTCAAGTACAAATGTATTTGAAGGACATTTTTACAGGTCAAAAGATACAGAGGTATATTAAAAATTGAGCAGTGTCTTCTGAAAAATTTCAAGTTAATAAAAGTGGACACTTTTTAAGACTAATTGAAAACTGGGTACCTACTGATAAGAATTTTTTTCTATGGCAAAGGTGGGTGCAGTGTAAAACTGACTGTGAATTTGCCACATACTGAATGCTTTTCACAACTTGATTTGCTGGCACTTTAAACCTTCAAAATGCAGGGGATTTCCTCATTCTTTCAACTACCACAGCACAGATATCTGTGCATCACAGTCTTGTGTTGATTAGTGCCACATCTGATCACATGACACGTTTGATCTGCATCCAGGCTTGAGCTTTTGATTAATTGTTAATGAGAGGCAGAGCATGTGATGGGGTGAGGATACCAGCTGCAGGAAGATGTGGCAACTCATCAAGCACAGGGCTATAGAAGCATCACTGAGGGATAACTGGCCCAGCAGAAAGACTTCAGAGGAAAAAGCTCACAATTTTTGGAGCAAAATTGAACTGGCAGAGTAAGTTTGTGTCAAAGTAATGCTGTTTTTAATGACAAGTTGTTCCTTCACAGGCCACTGATTCTGGCAAGCCACCACAATCTGCAAGCTTAGTTCTGAGCATCACTGTGGAAGATGTGAATGACAACCCACCAGTGTTCCCCCAAAAATCCTACTCCGTGACTGTGAAGGAAAATGAGCCTCCACATGTGGTGTGTGGCACTAAGAATAAACAGCCTGTTCTGCACTTGTTTTTTCTTTGTGCCCATGGAAGGGGCAGTAACCTCTCATGGCTGAGCATTGGTGAACATAATTTTTTACTTTGTGGGGCCTGTAGAATCACATAGCATGTTTGGTTTGTATGACCTGTCCCACTGATTCTTCCTAAAACTCTCACAAAGAGTGAGAGCTGCGCCCCCTTTCCCTCTTGTCCTCAGCAGTGATTCCACACTGCACAGACTGAGTTTTCACTGGATCTGTGGGTAACATTTTTAAAGAAGTTTAGTGCTGTAGGTGTTGTGCATATGTCCAGCATCTCTCTGTTCTCTGTCATAGAATCATGGAATGGTTTGGGTGGGAAGGGATGTTAAAGATGATCTTGTTCCAACCCCTCAGCCATGGGCAGGGACACCTTTCTCTAAGACCAGGTTGCTCAGGGCTCCATCCAGCCTGGCCTTGAGCACTTCCTGGGATGGGGCATCACAACTTCCCTGGGCAACCTCCCAGGGCATCCCTTTCTGGCTCCTTGCAGATGTGACCTAATGGTTGACAGCAGTCAAGGGAAGAGGTGTCACCTGACAATCTGTGACTGCCCTGCCACAAGCTGTGCCAGAATTCCAGCAATGCAATTAATCAATTGATGACTGATTCAGTCAGTAAACACTCTGTGGGTCAATACCAAGCTTGTGTGCATGTTTTGCCACTCTCTTTGTTCTGCTCTAAACCTTTTGTTGCTGACTTTTTTTTTCTTTTATTTTAGATTTTGAGTGCAGTAGCCACAGATGCAGATATAGGGTACAATGCCATCATTTATTACACCATAACTGGAGAGACGACTTCATTTCATGTTGGAGAACTTTCTGGAGATATTGCAACCCTTCAACCTTTGGACTATGAAAGTCATTCCCAGTATATGTTTATTCTGGAAGCTTTCAATCCTGGAGAGCCACATCTCCAGGACACAGCAAACATTACAGGTTAGCTCTACTTCACCACAGAAAATGAACTTTCATTAACCTTAGGGAATATTTCAGCAGGTGTAATTCTGAGGCATAAACCAATAGTAATGTAATCTGCTAGAGTAAATTATCAGAAATGATGATGTGATCTTTTCATCATAGCCAGACGAAATTTTTCTAAAAAAAAGTTTGCCATGTCAAAAATGAGGATTTTTCACACAAACTGACATTACTTCCTTCAATACATTCACAATTTTTTTTCTATTTTCTGAGAACCTACTGACATTTTGATTGAAAAGGTTTCCAAAAACATAATTCAGGTTTTTTTTCTGCTTGTATACAGAAGGGCAGTTTCTAGGGTGATAAACAGTGTTGACAGCCATTTTTAGTCTTGTTAAAATAACAGTGCTTGATTGCTGGTTTTTTTTTTCTTCCTTAAAAAAATGAAATAAATTTGTTCTGTTGGGGGAAAAAGACATAAAGATTTCTGTGAAATTGGTATTCTAGCTTTTGACCAGCCCTACTTTTGATCAGTATGACTGGATATATTCTCATTCAGAGGAGCTGTGTTGGTTTATATCAGCTGAAAAAAAGCAACTTGTAACCATTTAGGTAAAACTCACCAAATGTGATGATTTTTTTCTCAGTTACTGTGGAAGATGTCAATGAAGAAGGACCTGTGTTTGACCAGTCCTCATATTACAAGATCCTCCTAGACAATTCTACAGCTGGCACGCTGGTAGTAGACATCAACGCAAGAGATGAAGGCAAGGATTATGATGAAGGCATTTTCTACAACATTTCAGGTATGTCAGAAAAAAATCTTGGGGCTGTTTATTACTGGGTTAATTGATACTGCTAAAGCAAGCTGCATGACACCAGAATGAGAGAGAATGGTCATAAATTGAACTGGCAGCTTCTGACTGGATCGAAGGGGTAAAAAGCCCTCTGTGAAGATCAGTAATTAATGGAAGAGGTTGCCCAGAGAGGCTGCCCTTTGAGATTCTCACCTGATGGATCAAAGCCTTGAACAGCCTGTGCTGAATTCACTTCTGGCCTTGTTTTGAGCCAAGAGGTTGGACTAGAGGGGGTTCTCGCTCCAAATCACACGTTCAGATTAGGATTTTAACCTGTGTCTCTCCACTCCTGGGCATACACTTCAGCCACTTGTCTCTGCTGGTTCCAGGGAACATCTCCAATGCTCCTTTTTCTGTTTTCAGGTGGAAACTCAGAAGGCCTCTTTAGTCTTTCCAGTACCACAGGAGAGCTCACGTTAACAAGAGACTTATCCAAACAAACTACTCCCCTGTATTACTCCTTGAACGTCACCGCTACGGATTCAGGTCTGCCGCCTCTTTCAACCTCTGTGAAGGTACTAAAATTTCTACCTTGCAACTCCGTTCACTGCACAGTTAATTCCCCAGATTGTTTTATTCTAAACTGAGCATATCTACTCCAGGAAAGGGGTATTAGTCAGGCAAAACTATGCAAACCAGCAATCAGAATGTCAGAGATTTATTTCTGTTTCAGGCTACAAGATAACAGTTACCAAGTTATGCTGCCCTAGCAATTGCTGGCACACCACCCAAAATGGTTGTGATTATTCCATTTCAGAAAAGACAGACAGAAGCTCCTCAGGCTGTGAGGGAGGAGGATTAGAACAGTGGAGACTCCTGTGCAAGGTCAAAGAGTGAGACAGCAAGAAAGGATGTAATGGAAGTATGTGATAAATAAACAGGAGATGGCAAATAAAGTGTTCCTGTTTATTTTCATATAACGTAAGAAAAAATAATTTCTAGATTGAAGAGTGAGAAATGTAAATTTATTAAAAAATATTTTTACACTGTGCTTATAACTTGCTAGTGATCTCTTGCCACTAAATATCACATCAGAATTAAAAAAAACAAGGAATCTATATGGATAAAGATGTAGAAAATTACCTTCAACAACCTTAAAATGTAGATTTACACGCCATCATTTTTCAGAGGAATGGACAGCAGCTGTCTGACAACAGAAATAAATTATCTTTTTTTTTGTGAAGCAGTAGGCATTTTTTATTTCCACCTACCATCTTTTGTTCTTAATCTATAAATCAGTTACAATAGTTTTAAAATATTGTACATGCAAACTCCTGCTCTGGTTACACCCTCCCCAGTGGAAGACTGGAGATGAGTGCATCTCTCTGAGAGCTGTTTAGTTAGACAAGTCCTTTGAAATGTGCTGTATGTGAGGAACTGGAACTCTGTATTTAGCAAAGCACCCAGGTGAACCTAAACTGAAGAGGCTTCTGGTGTTTCCCACCATTGCTGCCTTCAGGGCAGTGTCAAAGCCAGCACACAGCAATCCCAGGCTTCTCCTCCTGGGCTTGTGCTGCCTCACACTGCAGAAGAGAAGGTTTTGCTGAAGCTGCAAACATCATCCCCATGGCCATGTCCTTGCTCTGCAGGTGTCAGTCATGATTGCTCCCATGGATGTGTCCTTCCCAGTGTTCCTGGAGGAAGCCTATCACCCTGCCCCTCTGTCAGAGAAGACCCCCACGGATACTTTTGTTGTAGAGATCAGTGCCTCATACAAGCTCCCTGTGAACTACAGCATCAGCTCTGGAGATGAGAAAGGTGAGCCTGGATGTGGAATAACAGGGAAAGGGGATGTGAAACTGGTGCCTTAAGTTTAAGCTTTTGTATTTTTTCAGACTCTGCTGTTTTAATGTGTAGTTCTGCATTTCATATGAAGGGTTGGTGAGCTCTCTTCACAGGATAGCTAGACAAAACAATTCCTTTCTAGTTGGGGACCAAGGTCAAATTTTAGGCCCAAAAGTGTAAACAATGGTGAAAAAGGGAGAAAGAACAAAGAGGATAGAGCTTCATAACCTGAGGCTATAACTGGACAATTAACTCCAATGTGCTAATGGACCAGAGCTTATAAAAGGGTAAGACCACATGACAGGGCATCCATTTTTTTTTTCTGGGACAATTACAGGGCTCTTGCATGGCCCAGGCTGTATCCTTTCAATAAATACCTTTTTATTCTTTTACTCTAGTAAAGGTAAAAACTAGTTTTTAAAACTCTAGTTTTACCTAGTCTCTGTTTCCAAGTCAGACTTTATAGACAACAAAACAACGAGCATGGCCCCGAGCGTTGGGGTCATTTCTCTCCTTCCTTCTGCTCCTACCTCAGTTCCACAGCCATTAACACTGGTTGGGAATGAACCCAGAGCTCCAGTTTGATGTGGGTCAGGTGTGGGCGTGTGATTGAATTTCTGTCAGAGGAGCACAAGGCATGTGATACAGGGCTGGCTTCACCAGCTGTGTCCTGTGTCTGCTGCAGGAAGATCAGGCTGTACCTGGTCAGGCACAAAGTTACTCTGGCTGGAGAAAAAATAATTAATAGCACAAAAACTTCCTGTAGAAAAACTAACTCAGCAACAAATGATTTCCTAACAAATGTGAGTGCCTAGAGTAAGTTTAAATGTGGTCAAGTGCATCAGTGCTTTGTCACATGTTTTTTTTTTACTAAATATAGAGTTGATTTTAATCTATCAATTTGTACAGCCAATTTGTACTTTAGTTTTGTAAAGTGTTTTGTAGGAAGTTGTGATCTTGAAGGTAGTTGCAAAATTCCTCATCTTCATTAAGAACAGGACTTCTTAGGAAATATAAAAATTTCTAACTGAAAGAGGGACAAATAATCTCTGACTGTTTCAGAGGAATGTGCAGACCTGACTGATGAGTGGTGGATTGGATTTTCTCCCTTTTTGTTCCCATTTGACTTCTGAATTATTTCTTTTTGTTAATTACAGACCTGGATATATCTGACATTCTTGTCAACCTTGTAAAAATGTTGAATTTCATTTTGCTCTTTGAAGAATACTGTTATATACAATATTCATATAAATAATGTGTTATTTTCACTGAAGGATTCATACCTTCATTTTCAACTAAAGAAATCATAACCAGAATAATTTCTGGTTGAATTTTTTTTTTTAACAGGATATTTCATTATCCATTCATCCAATGGTATTGTAAGAACAAGTAAGAACCTAGAACTAGAAGATTTTCCAGTAAATTTCAAGGTACGAGCAACAGACTCATCTAATGCTGCCATATTTAATGAAGTTGAAGTGAAGGTGGAAGTTATTGATGAAAACGATTTCTCACCAGTTTTCCCATCTTCTCTACTAGAAGAGACATTGCCAGAGGTAAGAAAATGTCATGCAAACTGAATCAAAAAATAAGTCTTCACAATAATAACAATAATAACAATAATCTTTTGTTGAGTATACAAGTAAACCTCCTGGAACTGGGGAGACTTGCTGTTCTGTCCTACCATATGATGTGAGGTTTACTTCCGGATGGAAATGTCAATACACAACAAGAATGATCTAGAAGTGAGGACTTATCGAAGGAAAAGTGAATATTTTCTAGTAAAGGGCTCCATGAAGGAAGAACTACCACTCCATTTTGAATATTTTACATAAAGAATATTCAGGTGCATTTGAAACCCATTTGAAATGGGACGTGCTGGGCACCTCACAGGCTCTCACTCAGCCTTTTGTAAGGGAGCTTCATACAGGGAAGTAACAGGGCAAAGTCTCTAACTTAGCAGTATTTCCCCTCTTGCTCACATGCAATCTGTTGTTTTGCTGGCATGAGTGATGAGCAGCAGGGAACGAGCCAGATTTCAGTCAGATTTTCAGACCTTGTGGTTCTCTACAGAAGAAACCACAGCATTTAAATATGCAAAAGCATCTTGTTCAACATTTCACTCTCAATTTTCAAGCAACACTTTTCACACTTTATCTCTGAGGTTTTTTTGTTGTGTTGTTTTTTTTTTTTTTAGAGAAGCACATTGATCATGTTAATATTTTATAGAGCACATACCTTGCCTTTGAGATCCCCAGCTGATACACATGTATTGTCTTTAGCAGCCACAACTGATTTAAAATCTACTCCATTTCTACTGCTGAGTTAAATATTGGTTCCCTTATTACACATAATTTTAATGTTCCCAGCTAGTTTAATGGAGAAGAACTAGAATGACATTTCCCAACCTTTAAAAATTGATTTCCATGTGAAATATTTACACAGTGGGAATTGATGGATGCCCTATTGGATCAAATAACTTCAGATCAGGTCTCAAATAGCCCTGCAAGTGAAATGCTGATATCTGCTGTCAATCTTGGTGCAAATAACATTGTTAAAAAGGAAAAATTAGCTTATTTATTTTGATAATTATTAGCCAAATAGTTTTCAGAAAGAAAAATTATTTTGGAGTTGAGAAAACCTATTGAGTTGCATAGGAGAAGAGGCTGTTAAACAGTAAATCAGATGCTTCAGGTTAACATTTGGGCTGTTTGAAATAATTTTAGTTCCTGAAAATTGCAGCTATAGGTAGAGATGTAGTGGGAGGCAAACAGTTATTTTCTGTAAATTAGAGAAAGCAAGAGACTCTCTTATTGTGCTGAACAAATTGTATAATTTTGATTTTAAAACGTCTGTATTACTGTAAGCGGATGCAGTATCTGGTACTTTCACATAATTCCAGCAATTGCAGCAAAGCAGTCTCTGAGAGCCTTAATCTTTCTTCCTCCACAGAATTCCACTGCTACTCAGATTGTGCAGCTGAAAGCCCAGGACAATGACACAGGCAGAAATGGTTTCCTGACATATGGCATTCTCAATGAACACGGACTGAAATTCAGGATAAATGAAACCACTGGAATCCTTTATTCCACTGCCCCCTTTGATTATGAAGAGGAACCCACAGAGTATCAGGTTTGCTTTAGATTTTTTACATCCTCTTGATTCAGAACTCTTTATCTTTCTTCTTGGAAAACAGGTGCTGCTTGTGCTTTTGTTTAGCTTGATAATGCTTGAACATTTTCTGCACTGGTTTAGAATAGAAGCATCTCAAGGTGTGAGGCATTATTAAAACAGGCCTCTGCCTTCTGACTAGAATGAAATTCAAGCACAGCTCATTGTTCACCTGCCCTGCAAACACTTCAGCACATGAATAACTAATTTCACAATGACAGCTCATGTACTCAGCACTGTCTGTTGCTTGGATCTGTGCTGGACTGAGATCTTGCAGATATGATTCTCAGTTAATCTTCTTTTTGTTGCTGCCACTGCTGGATATTTTTTATGGTCTTATTTTGCTTCAAGCAAAAATAATTGGTGAATTTGTTGGTTCTACACAGAAAGACCTATTTATTCACTCAAATACTCCTTAAGTTTTCAATAATCATTTTGAGGTGAATTCAGAACTGGACTTAACATTTCTAAGAATATTTCAAAGTTTAAAATTCACCAGGATTTTTTAATCCTTATTCAAGAACCTCTTTCCATGACTTCTCATTACCAGTAACTGTGTAACTTACAGGTTGTGGTGTATGCTGAAGATGATGGAATCCCTGAGAAGAAGAGGGGTTACTGCACAGTTGTGATAAAGATCACTGATGTTAATGACTGGCCACCTGTGTTTGACCCAGTGCCTGAATTCAGTGTCCCTGAAAACGTGCCTGTGGGATTCACAGTTGGAAAAATCACAGCATCAGACAGAGACACAGGAGACAATGCCTTTATTCTTTATAACCTCACAGGTAACAAGCAATTCTGTCACTGCACTGGCACTTTGTTGTCTATACAATTATGAGCAAAATCAGTATTACCCATGTTCTTTCCTAGCCTCTTTCCACCAAAGCCAAGAATATTCACTTTCACCTGGCTTGGAATGTTACTAATTTATGCTCATACAATTTTCAAACCTTGGCTCATGTTTCAAATGCCCATCCACACAAAATATTTCTGCTCTTCTTCTACATTATCTTACACTACTTGTTTTGATGAGTTCAGGACACAAGTAAATATATAATTTAAGAGTGTAGTTTACAATGTGCTGCTAAGATGTATTAGTTGATGATGTTTGTTTAAATCTGTCTCAGGTGATGGAGAAAATATATTTGAAATAGATGAAATACAGGGCGTCATTAAGATAAGGAACTCTCCAGACTATGAAACCATGAATACATACAACCTTACAGTGACTGCAGTCAACAATAAATCTGCCCCTTTCTACAAGGTAAGAGACAATTACTGTAATGAACTGTAATGAACACTGACCCTTCAGAGTGGATTTTGAACTGCTGGGAGGAACATCTATCCCAGCCATTTATGTGTAGGATAAATGAGTCACCTCATCATGTTTAGAGTCAGACTTCTACAGCCTTTAACCACATAGAGTAGTAGTATTATTTTAATTATGTGAAATACCTCAAAATTATGCATGGTAGGCTTTGACCCTGAATTGTTTGCTGACTGACCTGTGCTGGGGAACTGGAGTCTGTCTGCAGCTGTTAGAACTATGAATGATGAGACTTTTTTTTGTGGGAAAAGAAGTATTTTCAGCATATTGTTCTACTTCTGCTGTATTTCTTTTATTTGAAAAGATATTAGACACTTCTTTAACAGAATCAGAACATGTGTGGTTTCCTTAATTGCATGGAGGAGTCTCCTAAACATATCCTGGTCTTACTCATTCAGACACCTCTCAAGAAGAATCATACTGCAACATTGAATTCCTGCCTCTCCTGTTAAAATCTTGTGATCTCTGAGTCCACACAATTAAACTCAAACAATATTTTACTGCAGCATTTTCAAAGCCTGATTTATAATTTCTGCTGCATGAGCAAGTAAGGAAAAAAACAACGCTAAGTAAGAATTTCTACATATTCCAAAATGCATGGCACCATTTTGTTTTCTAGGCAGCCACCCATGTGAGTGTTGCAGTGATTGATGTGAATGATAATGCCCCAGTGTTTTCCCAGAGCTCCTATTCTGCTTCCATAAACATGGTGAATCCTGTGGGTGCTCCTGTCCTCACCGTGAGTGCCACCGACCGCGACCAGGTAACTCCTCCTGTGACCCTGAGCCTGCTGTGGCTGCACACCAACACCTTCCTC